>JAQGAY010000583.1:0-24078 GCA_034698085.1 Polydesmus angustus | reverse complement strand
TCTAGCGGCATCTAGCGACGACTGCAGAAACTATTCATACTGCGCATCCGCGATATACATTTTACAATTCCCCCATTAAATTTGAAAATGAAATAAAACTTTTAAGGTAAATTTTTAATCAATTAAACACTAATTTTTTTAAATAAAAAATTATAATTTGTTACTCTAATATAATTTTTACTTCTATAATAAATGTATTATTTCTACAGTGTAACCTATGCATTAGCTATAACTGGTGTTATTTAATTTTAATTATTCAAATATTAAAATAATTACTGTAACTTAAATTACAAATAATTAATTAAATATAATATTCTAATTAAATTTTTTTTAAGACGTTCTTTCTTAAATTTAGACGACCGAAAGAACTTTCGGGACCATTAATTTTTTTACTACAGTACGGTACATCTGCAATCAATTTCCCCCTGCAAGTTCAAAAATAAATATATATTTATTCGCGTACAAATCCCTCAGCAACCAAACTAATTGTAAAAAAATCAAATTCCACCTTTCACTCTTAATACAGCATAATACATTTTGAGAAATGCACGTTTTAAGAAACGAAGAAGAAAATGCATGTAAATGCCAAGAAAACATCCCCTGCACTCTCAATCTGGTCCAGCAGCTGCTACCGCTACGGTGGGAATGATAGCTGCGACCTCCAGTGCTGCCAGATCCTAGCCGATCACGCCCTGCTCACTCGCCACGCTCTCTTCCTATTGGCTCTCGCCCTCTGTTCACGTGAAACTCACATGCGCGTCGGCGTTTCCTACTGGCTGATTCACCCATCACGTTGGATTCCTCGAAATAAAAATATTAAAAAAAAAAAACAACATTCGTCTAATGTGGGACATCTCCCTACTTCTTTTTTTTCTTCTCTACTTCTTTATTATTCACCTCAACCGCTAGTATTATAATACAGTAGTATGCTTTCGATCGGGAATTTGATTTTCTGGTCGCGTTGAGAAGCAGCCACGTCTTCTGAAAACCATGAACAGGAATAAAGCGAGATAGTAGTAGTCGCGGGGGCTACAAAAAGTAAGTGTAAAAAAAAAAAAGAATTCTGCTCAAGTTTGTGGATGGACGACGCTGCTGGCAGTCCGTTATCCCCTTTCGTTATTCGCTTTCTTTATTTATCATTGACTTTGTAGTACGAGCAAAAACATTAAAAAGAAAGTCGTCGTTTAATCTCCGGCCTCAAAAAGTTTTATTTGATGAATTAATGCCTCGAGTGTACATGTGTTTGTGCGTGCGAGTGACCGTCGGTGACATCTTTCTCATTAAACAACTCTCAGGTATACAACTTACTAATTGCTTTGCACTTTAATAATAAATCAGCTGTCGAGATTTTTAGACGCCGTTGACTGCTGTTGCTTCTGCATGAGTAATGCGCGATTATTATTATTATGATCTAATGTTTATGTCCGAGAGAGGAGTCGAAAGGTTTGCGATTATGAAATGCGGATCAGATAGATAAATTGATATTTTGTATTCCTGAGTTTTTGTTTATCTATTCGCAAAATTTTTCTGACAGCTCCTACTTATCATTACGACGTGTATGATCTTGATTATTTATTTTTGTTATTTTAGATGCTCGATGATTCGTGTCTTCCATTAATCAGAATCGACGAGGAAGAATAGGAACCTCTCCTCAAACTGTGGTTTTTGTCTGTTAAAAGTGAAGAATAAATTTTCCAAAAAGAATTAGAGGCTTTTTTTTATTCATCTTATGACCTCAAGGTAAAATTTTAATTTTCAGTTGAATTTTAATTTTATTCGTGGAATATTTTAGCGAATAATAATTTTGAGCTGCGCTGTATAATGCAGTTTGGTTGCGGGTATATTCTACGTCATTTCGTGCACAAACAATAATTAATGTTACTGCATTGTAATAATTTAGCCGAGAGAAAGAGAGAAATTAATTTTAATTTGATACTATTTTTTTTTTTTATTATTTATGTATCATTATTTTATTTTTTAGCTTTGAAGAATTTATATTAACGATTTCAGTTTCGGGTTTCGTGGTTTTTTTTTTTTTAAATGATGAAATTAAATATATACACAAACGTTTTATATACCGCAAATTAATTCGGTGAATTTAATACGATTTTTGAAAAGAAGAATCCTTAAAGCCAATTTTCATTTGTTTATTTCTTTTCCTCTTACCTTTATTGATTATTTTACTATTGAAAGCGGGTTTTTGGGGTAAAGCTTTTTTTTAAATTTGATTTCAATCAGCTGTGTTTTTTTTTTTTGTTGTTGTTGTTGTTGTTCCGAGACTCACCGTGATCTTAATACACAAAGCATCAAAATTTTGTAAGGATTTTTGTTACCATAGTAACTAGTTCAGCGGGCCAATGATTATTTACGCGATTATTTAAAAATATACAAATCTAAAAATTTATTGTAGAAGTAATTTTTTTTTTATTGATTTGAAAGAAATAAGCGTTGGTTTCGCGGTGTTGGGGTTTGTTAGTTTTTTTAGAAAGAGGACTTGATAAAAAGAAATAAAATTGGTGGGTTTTAAATGAGAGCTAGGGATGAAATGAAGCCACAGATCTAGTGAACAGTGTACAGTAATACCGTATTACTTTCCATTCATCAATTTCCTGGGTGAAAATGAGGATAGGAGGCCACGGCCGTGCATGCGAGAGAAAATCGATGGAGAACTCGGGGGAAAGTCGAGCGTATATATTCGTTGACGTCAAATCGACGTAGAAAAATCCAGTGGAAAAAAACTCTTTGCTTTCTGGTTGTTGTTGTTGTTTTTTGTTTTTTTTTTACTTTTTTTGTTTATTGCACCGGAAAAAAAAGTCGTCAACAGTTGAGTACTAGTAGTAGTAATTCATTAACAAAATGTTTTCTCAATTTCTGGTTACAAGTTGTCATATTTTTTTTATTGTTTATTATTTTTATTAAAAAGATTATATTTGGAATAAGAAAATATTTAGGACGCGCCGTTTTTCATCGATCACTTTTCTAGATAAAAATGTTTTGTCATTCCTCAACCTTCTTTTCTTCTTCTTACGACCTAAGAATAACTCGTAAGAAAATTATTTGACCCACTTTTCACTAAATTGACCATGAAATTCCTCTCGTTTTAAATGTGCTACACACCTAAGCAAAATTTAACCGTTTTTACTTATATTACCGAGTTTATTTTTAAAGTGTTTTAATAGCGTCGACGGTGGTTAAACAGGAAAAAAAAAATCCGAGAAAGTTTAAAATTGAAATTTATTGCCGACTTAAGTCAATGTTTTTTATCAAAAAAAATTTTTTATGAATAATTTAACGGAAGTTTGTTAAAAAAAATAATCTTAAGATGTGGCGCAATCTTATCTTACTAAGTACATTATATTTAATGGTTTTCGCAGTATAAGCATTTCCTGTCGAAGTTATTTATGTTTTTATTTGCACCATACTATTTTTAGAGATTATTAATTTTTAATAAGTTAGCGAACTCTTTCGAAATGAAAGAGGAACGCATTAAATGTCGTTATACACGGTGGAAAAAAAGATATAATATTAGTGTGTGTGTAGGGGGGTGTATTGACATTTGAAGAAATCGGGTTACGAAATCTAGTTATGTTTTTATTGAGCAATTTTACTTTAAATTTCCATTTATTTTCTTTTTTTAAAGAAAAACAATCGTTAAAATTAATACGTCTCCAGTTAAATTTTGTTTTTTTCAAAATTTTATTAAAGAGTAACCTTGCCAACCAAAAACATTATTGCTTAATAATTTGTATTGTATACATGTATTTGAAGGGAACAATAATAATGATGTTGTTTACGATAGCAACAATAATTAAAATTTATTGGCCAATGTTTTGTCCTGTTTCGATAATCCTTTTTAAGATACGGTATACCGTATTAAAAAGAGGTGTTTACTTTCGTAGACAATTTTTAATTCTATTGTGTTAATCGACAACCCGAAGTTGTCAAAATAATCTTCAAGGTTGAAATTTCTTGTTAGTCCTTAGTAAAAACATAAACGTTTTTTCTCTTAAAATTGCCGATAATATTATTTTGCGGGATACTTTTTTTGGGACTTGTTTTTGGAGATGAGGTCATTTCTCAACCATTTGTTTATACGTATAGAGCTCTCATTAACAAGTTACTGTTAATAAATTACTCGAGAAAAATATTTTTCTCACACGAGCTTCTAACCACTTTTTTCTAATATATGCCATAGACTGAGTTGAATAGCATTTAAATATTTAAATTAGAAAAAAAAATATTTACAGTATTATATAAGGTTTGCAGCTTAGTTATGCGTCACAGCATGCACTGATCACGTTCACTACACATGACCAACTAACGTAAACGGAAATTACGAACACGACTGAATTATTAATTTCTTTCCTTTTGAATTTAAACGCCATATGTTTATTAATATTATAAAATTTTAAACAATGACATTTAAGTTAGTTTTTTTATCAAAAAAAAAATAAAGGCTATATATTGCAATATGAAGTGACTCATAGAATTTCGAGTATTGAAATTCAAACTTTCAATAAAACCTATTAATCTACAATGTTAAGTAGGTGTGCAGTAGATATAAAATTGGATTCCGAAAATAAATTTAATGACGCACGACGTCATAATAATAATTGATTTATCATATCGTTGATATATTCTCTTGATAAGTTATTTTTGTGCCACTTTTAACTCTTTTTGCAAGTGTGCTTTTTTTCTTTAAGTTTAAAAGTGTGTGGGGTTTTTTTTAGTAGTTGCTATTTTTAGCTTATCTTTTTATATCGCCCAATTCTGGATGATTGTCATTAAATGGACGTTTTAAAGAGGTAATAATAAATTACGAATCAAGTACACTTGGCGTCTTATCAGAACAGCTTACTAGGCAACAATTTTAATTGGAACTCAAAAAATTCTCTATTGCATATTTTTATTAATGCACCGAAAATAACACTCGAGATTATATTTTTTTACGCACTAATTGCAATTTAAACTACAGTATTTCAAAATCAACTTTAAAAATAATGTAGTGGATTTGAAAAAAAATGAATTTATCGAGGTGTTGTTATAATATAAAAGAAGTTCATCGGCAATTTAATATTATACAGTAGTGTTCATAATAGAACTCTGGAATTTCATAGACAAATTCATGAATGAAAATTACAGTACTGGTTATTTTGTAGGTGTGACTCGGTAACTTGGGCAAAAATGTTGTCTTTTTATCACAGGGCAACCAATTGACCACCCATACCAGTCAAATAAAGATTCAAAAATACTTTCAGGTGGACCTATTCACACTATATAATCTTTCCAGAGATACCTCGTAATTTTCATTCATTAGTTTACCATGTTTCTTTGAGACTCCGAGAGTATTTTTTATGACCACCCTGCATTTGTTTACTTTTGAGACGCGACTTGGTTACATCATGCATGTTAATTTGGCAGTTTATTATTTAAATTAAAACAACGTTTGAAAATGTTAAATTATGCGGCGTTTGAATAGTTGTTTTTCAACTTATAAATGGATAAACAGTTTGAAAAATGGTTATTGGTAACCGACGTTGGCAGTTGAAAGTGCAAGAGGAATGTCTTGTTAATGATTGTCTTGGCGATCACTCACTTGCGTCACTAGTTACCTTGAACGTGAGAAATTTTATCAACCTGCGGGTGTGAACTGTGGGTATTAAGATTCTGGTCGCGATCAAGTTTAGTGTACCGTGATGTGAAATTTCGTTCCATTCTTTAAATTCATTTATCATAGGTTATTCCGCAAAAAAAAAAAGGTAGAAGAAATTTTGTTGACGTTACAGTTAAGTTATACACCGTATTGTTTTGTTTGCATTTTTTTTTTTTTTTAAAAAAAGCAAAAGTTTTTGCCGTATGTACAGTTCATTATTTATTATAAATTTAAGCATATGTTTTAAATAAATTTGCCGGCACGTTTAATCGTCGGCTAACAGACGAAAACCAAAACTATTTTTACACAGCTTTCACTTGAATTTTTCTGCTATTTCTCAAAAGTGCGAGTGCATGTATATACGATAGTACATTAATGCGCCCCCTAAAACAACTGAAAAGTGAGTGTGAAACTCAATGTTAAACGTCGGCGCGCAGCTCTAATTATAAACCAGAAGTTCCGAAAGACTCAAGGCCAATACCAATGCAGCTCGCTTTTACATCTGGTTTCCATTTTTGCAATAATATTTTTGAGATAAAATCGAAAAAGAACCTTTAGCTCGTAAACTCGCGATCGAATCGAAACTATAGCTAATAATAATTATTATTACTGTGTTATGTTGTGAAAGTTTGCTGAACAAAACTTTTTCTTTTCCGAGTGAAAGGTCTTCACCCTGTTTTAATACTTATTGAACTTTTAGAAAAAGGGTCATAGGCTTTTCCCATGTTCTGTTTTGTCGCGAACTTGTTTACTTATCAAATTGCATTTTACATGCTTATTTTTTGCAGTTTAATATTTTGATTGCTTAAATGTTTAAGTTTGAAATGCTGTGCAATTTAATTACACAGATATTTTGCAAGTACAGTACTGAAGATTAAAAATTTTTTTATTTATTTAAAGTTTAATTTTTCAAAGAGCAATAAAATTATATTTATCCGACTTGTCACAAAAAGCAATAAATAAAAAAAAGGGATTGACTTGTTTTTGCAAATGATGACGTATAATGGTGCTCAAAGGTATTATTTTTAATGAAAATAAATAGCAGCTGTTTGTTTGAGCTGGTAACTGAGGGATTAAAGGCATAAAAATAAAAAGTCACGTGTTTTCTGTTTAAATAATTATTATTCTGTTCTATTGTTTACTTTATAAACACACGTACTAATAATAAATATTTGATTTATTAGGTGGGATCATTGGATATAAAAGTAAGCGAAAATTAACAGGTCTTTAACCGAAGAAAAGGGAGAAATAAAAATATTAAATCAAAATGCCTCAACTACCGTCTTTTCGCAAAACGAGTCACGAAAGTGAAGGTTCTCGAGAGTGTTTGAAGAAGTCCAGTTCGGCTCAACATGAACTTCGAGGTCTGCTGTCAGTTCCAGGTCGGAGTCCGGTCGAACGCTGTCCCCGAGGTGGATCCCAACCACAACAACAACAACCACTTCAGCACCAATTTCATTCCGGTCAGGTACCGAATATAAGAACCGTTCAGTCGGAGATGGCAATGTCCTCGTCTGTTCACCCTCAGTTGTTATCCAGATGTCATTCGGGGAGTGGAGGTGGGGGGTGCCACGGCGGTGGGTGCAATGGACCCAAATATGGCAGTCGCCTTCACGTACCCGGGACATTGCCTCAGAACGAACAGGGGGGCAACGCTTTCAACACCAATTCTCGTCGAAGCATCATTCGAACTTTGTTACCCAGCGTCACGCTGACCAAATGCCGGCTAAGTCATTCCGGTGCGAGTGAGTCGAAATCTTTGTGGAACCTCGCCTTTCCTCATTCGGCTTCCAAGTGTTCCATGGCTCCCAGTCTGCATAGCAGTCACAGCGCGGCCAGTTTTCGCGCCAATTGCAAACTATGCTTGAGCGATCTGCCCGCCTGCTCAATGTACGAGATCAAAATATGCAACTGCACTTTTTGCAGAGAGGTAATTTTTCTTTAGCAATCTTGTTTTTTGTTAAATTTCATTATATTTTTTTTAATTTCAGTGCATGGAGCAATACGTAAAAATTCAAATTTTAGATGGTAACACGAAACTATACTGTCCGGACGGGCAATGTGCAATCAAAGGAATTATTAGCGATGAAGAGGTTAATTTGTTTTTTTTTTATGGTTTTTTTAATTGCATATTATTATAAAACATTGCATTTTATTCTTTTAGATTGAACGATTAGTTGATGCTGATTTATTTTCAAAGTATAAACGATTTAAGTTAAACACTGGTAAATTGTTATTATTTCGTAAATATTATTTTTATTATTTTTTTTAACAATTTTAAAAATTTGTAGAGGTTGATTTGGATCAAAAAAGAATTTGGTGTCCCACTGTTGGCTGTGAAACCATCTGTGAGCTTTCAGCTACTGGAGGTGGAAATAAGTGGGTGCCTACTGCGTTTACGTGCGAAACTGTAAGCATTTTTTTAAATTCTTTTCTTAGAACCGAGTTTAATCTAGGATTAAGTGCTAATGATTATGTAAACAATGTTGTTTTAGTGTAAACAAACTTACTGTTCGGTATGCAAAGCTCTTTGGCAAAATGAACATATATGCAGGGTATATACGAAGAAAAAACCAACTTGGTTTCTGGGCAGTCACGATAGGTAATAGCAGCACGACGAATGAAACTTTGAAAAATATGAAAATTATTGACTTTTTTAATTATTAAATTTAGGATTTTTCCGGAAGGGGAGGATTGTCCAATTAAACAATGTCCTTCTTGTTACGTGCCAATAGAACGAGATAATGGCTGCGCTCAGATGATGTGTAAAAGATGTAAACACGTGTTTTGTTGGTATTGTCTAGCCTCTTTAGATGTAAGCATTATTATTTCTTAACTTTAAAGTTTTATTTTTTTTAAATTTAAATAATTATGATTTAAGGATGATTTTCTATTGCGTCATTATGATCGTGGCCCATGCAAGAATAAGTTAGGACATTCCAGAGCTTCCGTTATATGGCACAGAACCCAGGTAAATAATTAAACTAGTATTCTTAAAATTTACATTTTACTAAAAGTATATAATTATTTTTAAGGTTATTGGCATTTTCGCTGGGTTTGGCGTTTTACTTTTAGTTGCTTCTCCGTTACTACTTTTGGCAGCACCTTGTATTTTATGCTGCAAATGTAATGGCTGTGACCAATGCAATGACACTACTGGATCTGTGTCAGCCTCAAATACAAACAATGCAAATATATAATTTTTTTACGGAACTATTTATCAGCATTAGTGTGGATTCAACCGACTTATCTCCAGAAAAACCAAGCAGTTAATCTATTAAATTCGATTAGACAAAATGAGTTGTTTAGTTTTTATCCAATAATAATTTTCTGGAGCTGCCGCTTGTAAAATTAATATACCAATTTACTCGTAGCAACTGCTTTGAACAATTATTACAAGACTGAAGTTATAATTCAAGAAGAAAGCATAAAATATGCTTTGAAAATTAAATTATTTTTTTTTTTCCAAGTCAAACAATAAGAAGAATATTATTACACGCATTCGTACTAGTCTTGAAGGTTGAAACATTTTTTTTATATAATTATTTACTATCCTAACAAGTGTGCATGTGGCCTACTCGATGTGTAAACGTGCAAAAGACATTCAAATTCTGTGCGAAAATTATCACTTAAAAAAGTTTTTTTTATGTTTCTCTTATTTTTTATGGTGATTATGCATCTGATGGTGATGATAGACAACATTGTCAATTTTGTCTTGATCCTTAAATGTTTGAATTTGTTCTTTTAATTTAAATTCATTTTTACAATTTCTTGTAGACAAGTAATTTGTTTTCTTTTTTTTAATGTTCATCGATTCCGTTTAAAATAAAATAAATGGATGTATAGTCATCATGATTTAACGCATTGTATAATTATTCTTGTATCTTAAAAATAATAACTATAACACCTTTTTTATGCGTACGATACTTTTTATTTGGCAGTTTCTGTTAACTGAATAAATAACTGATTACTTAAAAGATACATTTTTTCTAGCATTTTTATTTTTGTCCATGAAAAGCGCGAAATGAAAAACTCAATTATTACACTATTCAGTTACCCCACAAACTAAATAAAATATATGTATCACTTTTGAAATTACACAACTTTTTGGTGTAATTAAATCTAAAAAAAAGAAAGATATAAATAATTGGTCATTCCCGATCGATCCCGATTGAATGTTTGATCCCTGCAGTACGGTTTCAAAGAATTATCTAATCCTTACATAAGAACTTTTGTGTACGGCTGTCAAACTGCGTTCTGAAAAAAAAATACAAGTAAATAAAAGCGATTGGGAGTTTAGGTGAAAAGCAACGACCTAATAAACAGCAATTTGATGAAATTAATTGCAATACAAGCGCAATAATTACCTATAGCATAATTTCTGTACAATTGTTTTCTGGAGAATGACTCAATATTTTCTTATACGTCGATCTTTTCTAATTTTATCTAATGGATATGTCACTATTCAGATGTTGTGTTTCATCCTTTTAACCGCTTTTTCGCAGTTATCTTTAGTCCTTGTTTCTTGAAAGTCATTGGCGAAAGAAAATGGATTATAATCAATTTCGACCAAGCTTTGGGGTACCGGTGATTCGCTTTCATTTTCTGATAATTCACTTCCATCATCTTCTAAAGCTCTTCCACCGTCCTCTTCATCGTCATCATCTTCTTTCAGCTCCAAAGGTGTCGCCATATAGGAGATACCTACTTTAGATTCCACGCCGAATACAGCTGTGTAAGGCGACTTACTAATCTCCCAATGATACGCTTGGTTCTTCGAGAACTGTACGTACTTGATTCCTTCCGACCATTTTCTCGTACGATTGTCCTTTAACCAAGCACTTAGCAAATTCTCAATGTCTCGGTTTTCTCTTTCCACCATCTCCTGCACAATTTTGAGCTTGGGCCAAAGCCTTCGAAATTTTGCAATTAAAAGATTCACGAATTCTATTTCCTCGCTAGACTGCAAGGCGCACGGTGCCCCTACAGTTAAGAAGATGTCATTCAAACTATACGCTACCTCTTCGACTGTCTTCGATGCCAAGGGGCGAAGCAAGATAAACTTCGTTAGATGGTCCTCGTAAACCATCACGAATTTGAAGTTACCATCCAGTACCGTCTGAAAATCGATGAAATTAACTCGACACTGCGTGTTCATCTGCCGCATTGGCGGCTTGGGAACCGAACCGAGATTGCTCGATCTATTCGGCCTCTTTTCCAGACACACTTGGCACATCGACAAATAAAGGCAGATCATGTCTTTGGTGACATTGGCGAAACTTTTCGAAGTTTCGGCCAACATTTTATCGCGCCCACCGTGACCCACAGCCACGTGAGCCGCTTCGATCACGTCGTATAGTTCATCAGCCATGAGAAAGAATTTAACACTGTCGTTTTTTACATTTCGAGCGACGAGTTTTTTATTCCCTCCAATTTCCACCACGCAAAATCGTTTTAACCTTCTTTTATGCGTGGGTGTTTTCCTCGAGACATTTTCAGCCTCTTCGACTTCTTCGATTAGTCTTAAGTAAGTTTCTTTCGTGAGGACGTTATAATGAGTCGTTTTCTCCGTTTCGCTTTTCAAAATCTCCGTCAAAAATCTCTCCCTCCACTCGCTTTGGCATATCTGTTCAGCGCTGGGCGCAGCTACCGGGTCATCCATAGTTAGGTCCATAGTCTTGAGAATAAACGGCACAACAATTTAAAACGAATAGAAAAAATGTATACTGTAGTACCAAGATGGAAAACTAGTTTAGGCTGGAATTTCAGGATAATCCATTTCGAACCAGGATAAACCGGTTCGCTCTTTAGGTAGGCCTAAGCGAGTGATAACTGGTTTGGCCTGAGGCTTGTAGACAACTCTAGTTCTTCTAGTGTCCTCAAAAACAGGTTAATCCGCTGAATAACTACAATAAAGTAAACAATATTAATAAATTTTACTACAGTACATTCATAAAACATCTGAAGATCAGCCGAAGACCAATGCAAGTAAACATCCGGTCTTTCTTTTTCCCAGAGGATTTATTCCAGGGTCACTTTCTTCCACTTTCATTCCTTATTCCATAATTTTGATTTTATCCACAGGGTAATTAATTGATGAACGATGTCAACTAACGATATTAATCAGCTTTTACAAGTTATTATAGTTAACGGTAAGTTGAATAAATAAATTTAAATGACTCGAGTTTTTTAAAATGTTGCGTTTTATAATGCTGTAGATAGCGACGGCGACTCGGGTGAAATCGAAAACCGGAATAGTGACGAGAGTGAAACGAAAGATTTTGATAATTGCCATGTTAAACCCGAGCTAGCTGACGGTAACTCTAACAGTGTGGATCAAATCGTAGAAGTCAGTAATAGTTTAGAAACTATCGAGAATGAAATAAAAAAGAAGAAACCGCATCGAAGAAGCGAGTGTAAAATTAAACGTCAACGTAATGAAGCCAACTGGATGTGCAATAAACGTAAACTTTTGAGAAATAGTGGTAAAACGTACGTAAATTCTCGCGGTAAAACAGTACCGGGGAAAGAGTTTACTTTAATCAAGAAATGTTGCGTCAATAACTGCTACAAGCATTTTTCGCCCACCGCGCAACAAATGCTATTCACCAAGTTTTACGAAAATGGAAATTTCAACGATCAGAATGCTTACATCTGTTCTCAAGTGAAGGTAACTCGCGGCATTTATTTGCTAAAAATTAAGAAGTTTTTAATAGTTTGTAAAAGCCCGCAGCTGATTGCGAATTATTTTTTAGAGTCTTCCTATCAATCGTCGAAAATCGGCGCCGGTACTCGACGGCGAATTAGGTAAAGGAAAAGCCAAGACCAATACGAAACAATATTACCTGGAAGATGAAGACGGCATTGATAAGAAAGTGTGCAAAGGATTTTTTAAAACCATTCTCCACATTTCGGACGGTAGGTTGCATCGAGTTTTGCGGAAAAAAGATAAGTTAACGCCGCCGGTAGATAATCGCGGCCGTCACACTCCTCACAATAAAACCGCGGATGAAATCGAAGAGGAACTGTTTTCTTTCATCAAAAGCTTCCCATCTTACGATTCGCGCGAAAATAGTGCCGGATCCACCAGCAAATTTTTGGCGCCGGGAATTAACATGAGGTTAATGTATCAGCAATTTAAAACGAAATGCAGTCAGCAGGTTACCGAATCTAAATTTAGACAAGTATTTAAAACCAAGTAAGATTAATTCTTAGAAAAAATTTTTACAATCACTTTTTATAGGAGATTTTTTGATTATTTTGCAGATTTAATTTGCAATTTCATCCGCCGAACACGGAGTTGTGTAAAAAGTGCGACTTTCTAAACATGGAAATAACTTGCGAAACTGATTCGAGCAAAAAAGACGAACTAAAAGCCGAATTGGAGAATCATAAATTCCGAGCTAATGCAATTCGAGAAGAAATGAATAAAAGTTCGAAAATTATAGCCGAAGGCGATGATACCACACACATATCGTTCGATTTAATGAAAACTCTTCCGACTCCGCATTTATCATCAGGTATTATAAAAAATTAAGGACGGGGGGGAAAAAAGTACATGTACTGTAATTCAATACCGTCGAATTGTAAGTGTTTTTATCTAGAATTTAACGCTTAAGACACTTAAATAAGTTGGTACTAATTTTAAATGGTTCAGAACTGGAAGAACATGATAATTATGATTTTACTTTAACAATTTTGATATCGAACGATCATAATTTACCGTAAACATGCAAGCTTCCCGGAGCTCAACAGGATCCGATTTGACTGTCAAATTGTAAGAAAAACACTTAGAATTTGATTGGTTTGAGATGTATTTTATTTCCATATACTGTACCTGAAAAAAATTTTTAATAACAAAACTCTTCAAGAGATATCGCCAAGAAATACTAATTCGAGAATGAATGAGCCGTAATTTTAACTTTCTTGATTGATAATTATTTTTTTTTATTTAGGAGTTACGAATTATAAGCGGCAACTTTGGACTTATTGCGTGGATTTCCACAATTTGCGCACGGGAGAAGCGACGATGTTCGTGTGGGACGAGTCCGTGGCATCGCGCGGACCTCAAGAAATCGGTTCTTGTTTATTATATTTTTGTAAACATTTCGTGAACACGAAGCGCTTAATCATGTATTCCGACGGTTGCGGCGGTCAAAATCGCAACATCGTGTTGGCAATTTTTTGTACTTACATCGTGATGTCGCCCGAGTATTCGATATCTCAGATGCAGCACAATTTTTTAGTGAACGGACACGCGTTTTTACCCTGTCATTTAGATTTCGAGGAAATTAAGAAGAATAAAAATGTGTATCAAGATATTTTTACGCCCGCGCATTGGGCCGAAGTGATTTTAACGGCGCGGAAAAAACACCCCTTCAACGTGATCGCCATGAAATCGACGGACTTTTTTTCCACCGCGGCCTTCGAGCAGTTCGTAAGTCAAGAAATGCTTCAACAAGCCATCGTAGAAATCGAATGGTCCAAAATCGTGTATCTGTATTACAGCGAAAGCGATCCGTTCGTGTTTAAATTTAAATACGATAGCAGTAAGCTGGTGCAAATGTTCGTCGATTTGGGAAGGACGAAATGGGAGCAGTGCGGGTATTTTCTTCCACCTTTACCTCTATTATTTCCCGACGGACACCTCATCAGCGAAGAGAAAAAAAATGATTTGTTATTGCTCAAAGAGTTTTTACCCCCGATTTATCATCATTTTTACACGTCTCTGCAGTGCTCGTCCGACGTTATCGATTTGATTTCACTCCCTAGGAATATAGACGAATCAACGTGATGTCATTAACAAAATACAGTATTATAAATATTTAATTAAGAAAGGTTTACATAATAATTATGTACTGTATATAAAAAAAAGAAAAATTCAATTGTGATATAACAATAACTGTGATACAAATTTTGCAATAAAAAATAAACAAATGTATATTTTATCCTTCTCTAAATAATGTGTTCTTGTGATTATTTAATAATTATTGCACATATTACCGTATAATTAATAGTACTTTAATGTTAAA
Source organism: Polydesmus angustus (assembly GCA_034698085.1). NCBI lineage: Eukaryota > Metazoa > Arthropoda > Diplopoda > Polydesmida > Polydesmidae > Polydesmus > Polydesmus angustus. The sequence continues at coordinate 9,393 of JAQGAY010000583.1, read as the reverse complement.
AAGCCATCTAAAAACATTTCTTTTTACATAATAGTGTAAAATTATTTTCAAAATACATGTAAATACAATTATTCAAATCAAGTGCCAAAAATAAGCGTTTTTAAAGAGCGCTTGGAGATCGCCGCCTTTGATGACGTAATTTGTTTAGAATCAAAACGGAAGTTTTAACTTTACCGGAAACTGAGTAATCTCTGGTAAAGGAAACGTCTTCTGATCATTCACCAGATGACCGATTTATTTTTCAGAGAATGTCGATGTTTGCCGGAGTTTCTAGCACTGTAAATCATGGTAATTTGCTCTTTATAATATTATATGTTTGTTATTAATGAATTAAGATGTGTTTATTTCGATTGTAGAAGCTAATAGACCGGAATTATATGGCGAAGTTCGCTTACATCGAACAGCCAGAGAAAGAGAAAAGTAAGATTGACATCTTGGATCCGCAGAATTTTTGAGTTTCTGAGAATAACTATTTTTGATTACGCCATGGTTAAATGTTGTTGCCTTTAATTACCTCTGTTGATGTTTTATTTGCCATCTAAACGGTTGTAATTACAGCATGTAAAATGTAGTAAAACAGATGTCGAGGAAATGTTGATTATAATAAACTTAGAGTAAATATTTATATAAAAGAATTTTAAAGAGGCGTAAAGAATTATGATTTTTATTATAAAATTAATATTGCTAATAAATGATGAATTTTGGTTTTTAGGTACGACAATATGGCGGATCTTTTTGCTGTAATTAATACAATTCAGTTCCTCGAAAAAGCTTATATCAAGGATTGTATAACTCCCAAAGAGTAATAATTAAACTTGTTTATATTTGTTTAACTTAATGTTTTTAAATTAATTTTTATGTATTTTTGTAGGTATACTGCTGCTTGTTCGAAATTATTAGTCCAATATAAAGCAGCGTTTAAGCAAGTTCAAGGAGATGAATTTCCAAACGTTGAAGCATTTGCTAAGAAATATCGAGTAAATTCGAGCATTTTAATTTATTTATAATTTTTAAATAACTAATCCTTACTTTTAAGCTGGATTGTCCAGCGGCTATGGAACGCATAAAAGAGGATCGACCAATTACAATAAAAGATGATAAAGGAAATACTAGTAAATGTATCGCAGATATTGTATCTGTAAGTTGCAGCTAGGAATTAAGTCAAATTTCGATTTAAATCTTTCTAATTTTAATGTTAATTTAGTTATTTATTACCGTGATGGATAAGCTGAGATTAGAAATCAAAGCCATGGATGAGGTAATTTTGATTAATGTCAGGGTAATTATAATACAGTAATTTGATATTCTTCTTCTAAATAATTAGTTGCAACCGGATTTAAAAGATTTGATGGAAACTATGAATCGATTAAGCATTATTCCGGCTGACTTTGAAGGCAGAGCAAAAATCATGGACTGGTACAAAATCATTTTTTGACAAATTATCTACAAATAACTTTTTTTTCAGTTATTAATTTTAAATTTTTTTGTAAAAGGTTGCAAACTATGTCTTCGATGCAAGCTTCGGATGAATTAACAGAGTCACAAGTAAGACAATTGATTTTCGATTTGGAGTCGTCTTATAACGCTTTTAATCGACTTTTACACGAACATTAAACGTGTCTGACCGAGTGTTTTTCCCAAACTGTATACTAATGTAGAAAATTGTTTTTTTTTTATATTTACGTAACAAAAACATTATTGTAATTAAACATTTTTTTATTATTTCAAGTTCATAATAATTATAAAGAAAATTTTGTTAACTTTTAATTATTTTTATTATTGAAACGTACGAATGTGGAACATTAGAATACGGTCGGCAAGATAATTTAATAATAGTTGTTTATTTACAAAGTGTGTAATGGGAAAAAAATCTATTTGCTTATCATTAAACTACAGTATTCGGATTAGTAGTCAAGTGCGTGTGAAAAGCTTGCAAGGTCACGCACAAAGTTTCCAAATTAAATTTTTCTTTGAGTTGTATTTACCCGATTTTACCAATTGAAAAATTATTATTCAATATTGGTGCTGTACAAAGCCATAATTATTGTATTAGATTTTTTAAAATTACATGTATTAAATTCTTTTATCATAACATATTTCGATGCTTAGTTGGTGTTTTTTGATGGTTTGAAATTAGCTGTAATGACCATGACGAAGGCCAAATTATAAGCTGTTCGTTTACAAAATGATATTCGATATTTTATAAAGGTTATAAAGGTCATCTTAAGCTAGATACAGTGCTGTATTTGGTATTATGACTGGCTATAAAAAGAAAAGCGCACTTTTGAACACTTCTAACTATAGTTAGAAGATTTAATAGTTATTATTGCTTTATTCGATCCGATACAAAAATGGCGTGTAAAAATCGATAACATTGAAGTAAATTTATCATTACAGTATTATGATTATCGCATATGAAAACTAATAATAATTATTAAAATTGGTCTTGGTTGGTAAAATGATGAATTTGCGTATTAGAAATTATCCAGTTGACAAAAAATGTGTTGCTTTAAAAGTTTTGGTTAAATTTTATTAAATGATGACAGATATTATACATCTGTCAGCATTCATCTCAAAAATCACGCCATATAAAAGCAATTTAAAATTATTTAAAAATAATTTTACTGGTTTTGAAATAGAATTAAGATTTTCTCAATTTTAAATTTTATTATTAAATTGGAGGTGTGATGGAATAGCGAACAGATGGGAAAATTTTATTTAATATGTACTGTAGCAAACATTATATTCTCGCTACTAATTTAAAAACAATTATTATTAGCAATTTTATATTATGTCACACGATGCATTAATTTTCATCGGTGGCGTTTGAAGTTGAAGATCAGCAGTGTAAGCTCCGCCCCCTTGGCTCCTCCTTCGTCGTTACACGTGTGCTCATCCTTTAATATTTAAACGCCGAAGGCCACTCATCGTTCACTCGCCGCCGTTTCTAACTTCGGTCTGTTTGTGTTTAGCTTATTATTTTGAATTTAACGTGATGGCTTATCAAGGATTTAGTGGAACTCCCGTGGATCCTCATTTCGCTACGAAAGCTATCCACGTTGGACAGGAACCGGAGCAATGGAAATCCCTGGCTGTTGTGCCACTCATTTCTTTGTCGTCCACTTTCAAACAGGCTGAGGCTGGAAGAGAAGATGTAAATATTTCATTTTCGATATTGCACTTATTTTTATTGCTACTAATTATGGTTATATAATATATGTAGTTATTTTTATTACAGACTTAATGTAATCACTTAATATACCAAGTCTATTTTTTGGACTTTTTTAAAAGGTGTTAACGCGGGAATTGATAATCAGATTAAACTTTAAAAATAATTATTATTATGATAATTATTTCAATATTTTTGGATTAGCAGTTATATTTATTTATAGTCGTTGATTGAAATAATATTTTAATCTTGTCAATTTAATCAGGTAAAATGTTAATGTTTTCCATGATGATGATGAAATATATTGAAAGCAGTTTTAACTAAATTACACTACTACATTACTATTTTTGAGCTAGGAAGTGCCATTTCCTATTACTACGCAAAAAAATAGTTTTTTAACAATATATTAGAGAAAAACTTTTTTATACGAATATTTAGATCATTTTTATTTAAAAATTTTAACTTTTTGCATTTATTATATATTTTATATTTAAAAAAATTGGTTTAGAAAAAAATTATTTCTAAAATTACTTTAAAAAATTAAATTTGGTTTATACATTAATTATGTAATTCATATTATTATTTTAACTTAGTAAAGTTATTTTTTCATGTTCAAATATTTTGGCATCTGAGAAGTGTTCTTGTCAAGTAAAAAAAATTAAAGCAAAAATATTTACTTATTCTGGTAAATAATTTAATAATCTAAAGTTTTATTAATTTTTTTTTAAAAGTAGACATTATAAATCACCATTTGTAATTCTGCATTGCCACACTGATTAATTAATTAACTTTTGCAGTTAATTGGGGTTAATGAGTGAAGGATGTTATGTAACAATAATTACAAGCGACAGAAAAAATGATGTGTTAGATAAACTAAGCAGATAATAATAATTTACGTTTGATTTTTAATCATCTAGGGATATGTATATAGTCGTAGTGGAAATCCAACACGAGACTGCTTAGAGAAATGCATTGCTTCCCTTGAAAATGGAAAATATGGTACTCATTCTTTGACACGTATCAAATTTAATATTTTATAGTGTAATTCAATGTGCATTTTCGGTACATGTAAGCATTTTAGTTATTTTTAAATTAAATAATTTTAATAATGATGAATATGCATTTTTAAAACCATCAATATTGCAGGATTTTCAATACTGTATTTAAAATAAAATACACGAACAGTAATAAAAGATAAAAAGTTAATTTGTTTCAATTAGAACTTTTTTAAAATAAAAATTTCAATTAGAAAAGCATTTTGAATCGTCGTGAATAACAAACGTCAATTTTAATTAAAAGGTCTGGTTACTCCATCTGGTTTGGCGGCCACGGATTTGGTCACTCATACTTTACATGCTGGTGACCATGTCATTTGCTGCGACGATGTATATGGAGGTAATTAAATTTAATAAAAATACTTTTTTTTATTTTATTAATTGAAAAATTAATAAATAAATGATTTAGGCACTGGTCGATTTTTCCGTACTTCAAGTTCATGCTTAGGAATTGAAACCACTTTTGCGAGCACTGCTAATGTTGCCGAAGTTAAAAAAGCCATTAAAAAGAATACCAGGGTAAATTAAAATGCATAATTTATTATTTAAAATTTGATTTAACATTTTGTTCAATTAGTTAATTTGGTTGGAAACGCCGACTAATCCCACGATGAAAGTCAGCGACATAACTGCAATTGCCCAATTGGCTAAAAGCCACGACAATATTATTTTGGTGGTGGACAACACCTTCCTTACCCCAGTTTTTCAAGTTAGCAATTTAACTTTAAATATTAATAATAATTATTGTTCTCATAAAAATGTATACAAAAATCTTTTTTTTTTTTTGAATAGCAACCTCTAAATTTGGGAGCAGATATCGTGATGCACTCTTTAACAAAATATATGAATGGTGCGTTCAATTAAATAATATTGAACGGATTTAAAATTATTAAATATTGTCATGTAGGTCACAGTGATGTCGTAATGGGAGCTATTGTTACCAATCGAGACGATTTATACGAAAAATTAAAATACTACCAGAATGGTAAATATTTTTTTTCGAAAACAATGGTGGGGAAAAATTAAATAGTGGCGACATTGTACGATGAATTTTATAATACACTGCGTTTTATAATACTGTATTCTTCCTTATCAGCAATTGGCTTAGTGCCTTCGCCATTCGATTGTTTTCTCGTCAATCGCGGTCTCAAGACTTTGCACTTGAGAATGAAGGAGCACATGCGCAATGGTTTCGCCGTCGCGCAATTTCTCGAATCTCATCCGTTAGTCACCAAAGTACTATTTCCAGGTCCGTACGAGTAAAATAATTTGTCCTTGAAAACAGTCGTCTGAAATTACGAAAATTTAAATAACAGGATTGCCATCTCATCCCTCTCACGAATTAGCGAAGAAACAAAGTTCCGGGTGCAGCGGAATGGTTTCATTCTACATCAAAGGAGAACTTAAAGAAGCCAAATCTTTTCTTAGCCATCTAAAAGTAATTAATTTTGATCAAAATTAAAAGACATATTGTATTAATACACGAGATTTTTTAAATAAAGGTTTTCACCTTGGCTGAAAGCTTAGGCGGATTTGAGAGTTTAGCCGAATTACCGTAAGTTGGCATCTGAAAAACAAAATTTCAATAGTTTTTCATAATTTTCTTTTCTTTATAGAGCGGTCATGACTCACGCGTCAGTTCCTAGAGAACATAGAGAACTCTTGGGTCTTAGCGATTCTTTAATTCGTCTCTCTGTTGGTCTCGAAGCTACTCAAGATTTGTTGGACGATATAGATCAAGCTTTAAAAGCTGCAGTTCATGGCAACAGTAAAAAGTAAAAATTTAAAAAAGTTAACAGTCCAAAAGCTTCCTAAGTTTATAGTTTGTGTTGGCATCATTTAAAAATTTAAGGTTTGTTTGGCTTCCCTTTTTGAACTAGAAATATACAATGTAACTGCATAATTAATTTACATTTAAACAGTAAAAAAATAATGCTATTACGATGCAAAACTTAGATTTAATTTTTTTTTGGTTCAATTTACATTGTAGTCTTATAAAATTTGAAATAAATCTTGAGATTAATCATTAACGAGTTAGTTTGGCGTTTCTTCGTCCGTATCAAACTCTGCTTCATCGTCTTTCATCCATTTACCGTCAGCGTTACACTTCCATCCATCTCTGAAAAATTCACGAATTTGTTATATATTTTTACTGGAGAAATTTTTCGGTCGTTATCGCTTACCTAAATAATTCTAATTGTTTTTTATTCTTTTCTAGTAATTCTTTATTCACTGTACTATCAACTTTTTGAATTTTAAATGTTGGTGGGACGTTACAAGCGATAGACTTTGTACACGTATCGCTGTTTACTGGGGAATTATAACTTCTTTTTCTATTCTCGATTTCCGATTCAAAACTGCTTTTGGCTTTCATAGAATTTAGATATGAGGAGACTGTTGTAGACGTTACTTCTTCGTCAGCACTCGGCTCTGTAAAAAAAAATGACAAATTACTTTTTTTAATAAATAAAATTACGGGAATGAAGTTCTTACTGCTAGATTTTAAATTATTTTGCCTCAAATTCAAATTTATTTTACGATCAGTTGGTTTTTTTCTTTTTTTGCAACAGCTGTTGTAGGCAGAACTAGCAGCTGCTGTCAGCGTTTCCGATGATGTTCTTTTTAGCTTCTTTAATTATTAAATAAAACATGTTAATAAATAATTACACGTGGTAAACAAAACCAAAATAATTATTGTAACGTTACGTTTTGACTTTGGTCCGAACTTTTTACTTTACTCCGCCTTTCCAAATAATAAGCTAAATCTGTAGAAATCGAAACCAAATTTTAAGATTAATTTCATTTTCGTTTTAAAACGGTCATATTCTTCTATTATACTTTGTATATGCTTTTTTCCTTTTCTGTGAATAGCTAACACGTCAATAGTGTCAAATATTGGTCCATATGAGCACACAGTGCATGTAAATCTGAAAATATTTAAATAATTACAGACATTGTAAATAGACAAACAAACTTTCGATTAAGATTATACCTTCCATTTGATAGAATTTTCGCTTCATCGCTTGGTATATGTGATACGAGTAAATCACTTACCAACCGTTTCTTTTAAAAAAAAAAAAATAAAAAAAACAGTTTATTATTAGTTTTTCATTCATTTGAATCTAAAAATAAATAAGTTACCTGTAAGTTTGAAAGTAACGACGAATCGTTTCCATCTCTTTTAAAAGACATTTTTATTTATCCTAAATATAAAAACTAGGCTAAATTTACTTTCTAAATCATACAAAAGTAATTATCAACGTATTGAAATTTTTTTTTATAATTAATTAAAAAAGTATAATTGACTTTACCTGACATAAAATTACATCGAGGAATGTTGCGCAGACTCAATGCACACGAGACGAGGGAGGTTACGTAATTGCTGTACGAAGATGAGTAATCAGCTACATCTCCTAATTCATAAGCGAATGAAGGTTAGCTACTGTTGGAAGATAAGCCTCTCCTCCTACGTTAATTTCAGCTTCACCGCTAGGGGCGCTCTATTCCGAAGACGGAATACTCCGTAAAAGTATAACGTTAGATAAACGTTACGTCGTAGATAAACGAACTCGACGTAAAAATGCTTTCAGCTGACATACTTCGTACATCCGGGTCTTTTCTGCGTATTGCGAATGCGCAAAAGCTTTTTGGGCAACTTTTTTTTTTTAACACAATATCGTCGAATCAGTTCATAAAATTGTCGGTAGTATTATTTCTAATTTTCAACGTAAGTATTGAAATTTTTCTTTATTAAATGTTTTACGTAAATTTCTAGTTATAAGTTGGACGGATATTTCGCGCGGGATAGAAAACGGATTAATCGTTGAAAAGAAAAGCTAAATGGGATAAGCTGCGTTCACGTTAACCATAATAAAGTGTTATTTCGCAAAATGGAGCCTTCGAAAAATCTGGTTTTTGACATTCCATAAGGATAGTGAGAAGATGTTTATAATTGTTAATTTCCCGTCTACTTATTAAAATGCTTGATTCGATGTGCGAAGGTTGATGCGATTTTACGATTATTTATTCCATCCATCGACGAATATTCTCCATTTTTCGAAGCTTTCTTATGACAGGTTAGAAAATACTTTTTTGCGTAAGAATTCTACGCCAGACGAGAGAGCAGCAGAAATCTCATCAAAATCGACGATCGCAGTTTTTATTCGATAATTATAAGAATTCTTACGTGTTCGAAATGTGTGTAAAATACGCAGGAATTGTTACGGAATGTGTTTTTTCAAAAAAATGAAATGTAGGAACTACGGATGATAATGCTAACAGTTGGAGTGTGTAGAAAAGTTTGCTTAGATTTTTCAACTTCCATATACAGAACATTACCGTCTCTTGACTTCCAATTCGAGGTCATCTCCAGCTTCTGTCATTTTAAAGATTATTAACTATATCGTTATTTATTAATTTATTCCCAAGTAATACGATTTTTTTTGTTCTCCTTAATTTTTTCAGAAAATTATTAAATTCGTCACAGCGCGAGCGCGATGATCATATTTTTGCCAGAGAGAGAGATTTCGCTTTTAGCTTAGGTCATTGCTTGAATATTAAGCTTAGTTCTTTTTTTTTTTTTTTTTTTTGATTTTCTTTCCTCCCCCGTCATTTTAATTTATTAGTTAGTTCGCAGGATGTAACGCGTTGATTCACTAGTTAAAATTTCTTAATTCCAAGTTGAAATTCGCGAATCGAAAAGGAAAGATAAGTGCAGGTAGTTAAACCCGAAAATCACAGTTTATTTTTTTCGAATAATCACAGAGTTTATGGGTTTGTTGTTGATCCACTTTTACCTGTTAACGATAACTGTTTTTTGATAACAACTCCTACCGTGTATAATTCTTATTTGATGGTAATCCGGAATTCCAGCTGTTGAAATGAAATCTAATGAATGAGCAGAGTAGTATAATTCTGTGTACGAATGTTTTTGTTAAAGAACGGGGCGCTAAACGTTGGAGAATAGAAAAAAAAAACATAATTAACACCGAATAAAAATTGTTTTAGCGGAAGTCTGCGAGTATTTTCTCGCTCTCTCTCTTGAATTTATTTAGGACGTGCTCTACAATATGTTAGTTGAGTGACGACCTGATAGACAGAGACAGGTGAATCGGAAACCTTGGCATTTCTATTCACGCGTATACAAACATCTACAGATTTTAAAAAATC
>JAQGAY010000582.1:0-24096 GCA_034698085.1 Polydesmus angustus | reverse complement strand
AATTGTTTTTTATTATTAAATGGGAGGTGTTGTTGTATGTAAATATTAAAAAAATAATTCATTTTCATTAAAATTTGGCTGATTTATTCGTTTTTTGAAAGCTTCGTGGTTTTAAAGACACACGTTATATCGGGACTCGAAATTTAGTCTACTTATCGTTCAAATCGCGTTTAAGGTGTACACTGTATATTTAAAGCTGGTTTTTCTAAGTTAATGTGAGTCATTGTTTAGTTTTGAATACTACATTTTCGCCGAAAATATTATTATGGGTTGTATTATTTTATGTAATAAATGCACCTGTGCATGTGATACGCAAATAATGTAGAGGGTCACTGGTAGAGTGTTACTTTTTACTGTTATCAGGTTGATGTATTTATTTTATTTATGCGAACTAATTGAACGTCTTTTTTTTAAATTAAAATTTGTCGCCTTGTAGAGAGGCAGATAACAAACTACCGACACTATTCAGAATTAAACTACCGGTACCGTAATAATATTTTAGATTTCCAAAGCGATGGCTTAGTGGCAATTGCCGCTAAAAAGTGTTAGCGCGACGTGCTAATAACGGCGTTGCATCAATCATTTGTACAACTTTATAAAAACAAGAAATGATTTTCGAACAATCTGTCCTGTTGATTTAATTCTGAAAGCTGCAATTTTAGATAAACTTACGAGTTTTTTAGATACTAGTTTTTTTTTTTGACTCAGTTCGCTTGTTTGTTTTTTGTCAGGCTTCATATAATTTTGTATTCGACGTTTTCCTTATTTGAAGTGGAATTTTTTTTGTTTTAACAATGTAAGAATGGAATCAATTTCCCTAGTGCTGTTGCGTGGTACGGTTTTGATAATTCGCTTTAGTTATTACATGTATCGTGTAGAAGAAAATGTATGTTTCTATTGAGAAAGTTGAAATTTAGTTACAGTAAAATGATCTTTTGTTAATAATTTTTTTTTTAAATTGCTTTTGCAGGGTAGAGCCAAGTAGATCAGACTCATTTTACGATGACGACGAAGACGAAGAAATTCTTGGCTCAGATGACGATGAGCAAGAGGATCCAAAAGACTATTGCAAAGGTAAAATTATTGTACTTTGCTATTCATAAATTACAGTATGTCTAATCTATGCAGATAGATAAATCATTTAGTTTGCTGAATCAGGTAGTTTAATATTATTACTAGACATTTTGTAGTTTTTTTAAATTAAAAATGTTAAAATAAAATCTATGCTATTGCATTGAAAATGATAAATATTATAATTAAAGTTTTACGAAATAGGATATCTTCATTTGAAACGAAATGTGATTTCCTAGGAGACGAAGTAGTTTCTGATTCATAACATTTTTCAATTACACTGTTCAATTTATTTGTTTTTTTGCTTTTTTATGTTAACTTTATTATATGTTATTTTCGCGTAGGCGGTTATCATCCGGTGAAAATTGGGGACCTATTCAGCAACCGATACCATGTAGTGAGAAAACTGGGATGGGGACACTTTTCGACCGTGTGGCTGTGTTGGGATTTGATGTGAGTGATTTTTCAATAAGCTAACGTCACCAAAAAAGTTTTTGTAGTGTGTACGAACGTCGGTGATTGACGTGTTTGGGTGTTGTTTGTGATCGACGCTTTTTCCTATCTCGTTGATTGCGTGGAACACAGTCTCACCTCACCATACATCGTAAATTGGTAACCTTGAGTCCTTGATCGAGACCTAAGCATAAATCGATCTCCATTCACTTTTGACGCTATATTGATCGCTTTTTCACATGGTGAATTGTAGCGTGTATTTTTTCAAATCTTTGGCTTTTTATGTGTTATTATCGTCATCATTAGATGGATTGTTATATTCCCTCACACTCCACCCATAGTTTCTTTCCAGCTTACGTCCACTATATAATACATGAGCGCTTTTAAGACATAATTACTGCTTAACAAAATTTGATTGAATTTTGTAGTTATTCTGTAAAATAACTCATTTAATTGACGGCTGAGCGCTTTTTATGAATAAACTTCATAAGCACTTAATATTTTAAGATATAATTAAGGATTTAGATTATGAATGGGTGGAGAATAAACAGATTGATAGGTAGGTGATGGTTTATACATTAGATCTCAGCCGGAAGCTTTCAGAGTTAGTTTGTGCTTGATTTGATGGAGGAGTGTTCAGATTTACAACTCCTTGATTCATAAGGTTGCCATGGAAATAAACATTTCGTGAAAGTAATTGCTATTTTATGTTTAATGAAAGATACTGTATTGGTTGTTTTTAAATTATACGCCCTCGTATACAAAATTTTAATGGAAGATTTTATTAAGAAAAACTTATTTGAACCTTAATTAAGGTTTTTGAATTTAGTCGATGGAGCATTTTCATGCTGTTACGCATTCATTAAAACTTAAAATCAATTACAGTATTAGATAATTTAATTAAATAGATGATTTTGAAAGAGTTTGATTTACGGTATTGATTTTCTTGTAAATTTTATTTTTAGTAATTATTAGAAAGCAAATTTAAAGAAAAGAGAAACCACCGATTTGGCTCATTTCCAACTATCTTTTTTATTATTTTTGTAGAAATTTTATTTTTTGGAGTTCTAAGCCAGCTTATTTAACATTTTTTAAGAACTTTAACTTTATTTTTTGGTTGTCGGGCAATGAAACTTTACATTTTCCTTTACTGTATAATTTATGCAATATTTTATGTAGGCCTACATGCAAGTCTTACCGTAATTATATTTTTATATCGCAGAATTTCTCTTAAATACTACCGGTAATGGATTTGTAATTTGATTTATTTTTCACACCAATTAATAGAAACATTACTGATTATATCTACTAACGTTTATATCTACTAGATAAAGGCGACTAAAAGCTATATTTTAGCCTATTATAAAATAGGCCTACAGGCTACAGTACAATAATTATACTGTACCAAGATACTGTACAGATTATATAGTAAGCACATGTACTCCGAGTCCGTAGTTTACTAGATGCGTTTATAAAAATGTGGCTTTTGGGTAGCCGAATTGTATTGATTTTGGGTGTTGCTTACGCATCTGCGAAAATGGTGTAAATAGTAGGGCTCTTGAGAATTTCATGTATTCAAGCGATTTATGCAAAAATTATATGTCTACGCTTATGTTATAAACTACATGTGCCAAAATGCAATTGTAACTGGTTTTAGCCCGAGTTGTTTTATATCCTACGTATTTTTTTTGTGCATATTTTTAATCCTGATTAGCAGTGAATTTAATGAACTATAAAGTCGTTTACTTTACATTATTATTTACACCCACAAAGCTATTTTTAGGTCAATTAGTTAAAGAAGATTGATCCTGAATTTCTCTTTGCGTTTTATGTTAATTAGGCTACTGTTTGAATAAGATTACAATTTTTGCTGAGTTTGATAGATACTGTACAGGATGGAATAGTTAATTGGTTAGCGTGTCAATTTATTGATCATCAAGTTTAAAAGCATTTTATATTAGCATTTTACTCGCTAAAGTAGATTGTATTTTGAACGTGATGAATTTTGATTAAAATAAAGTACGGCGGCGTCGGTATAATTATTAGCAACTGGCATGTACCCTTCTCTACAAAAAATTGTAACATGATTACATGTACATGACAATTTCATGCTATAAAAAGCGGATTTTAAGTGTTTTTTATAATACAGTATACAGTATTCGAAATTTTTTTTTTTTACTTATGTTTATTTTTTCCCTTCTTTGTTTTAGAAATAAACGGTTCGTAGCTTTGAAGGTAGTTAAGAGTGCGTCTCATTACACTGAAACGGCTTTGGATGAAATAAAGTTGCTCAAATGTGTAAGTTTAAAATCAACTTTTTTTTTTCTTTTATTGTTTTTATTTTAAACGCTAACTTTAAATGGTTTCCTGGAAACTCAGGTTCGAGATAGTGATTCGCAAGATCCTAAAAGGGAAAAGGTGGTTCAACTATTAGACGATTTTAAGATCTCAGGTGTCAACGGAACTCGTATCCTTTTTATGTCTGACACGTCTTATGTGCACTATCCCTCATGGGAGCTTCTCGTTGATCGATTTTGCCATCTGTTTCGTTTTATGTAACTGAACCGCAAGTTATCGCAATAATGAATAATTTATAAAGAACGTTTTTATGTTATTATATTTCTACTTATTTTGAAATTATTGTTTTTCAATTGAAAAATAACGAATTAGTTGCCATCTTTTGAATTTTATGTAACATTTTTATTTTAACAAACGTTTAAACAAGAGGCTTCCATTTCCACTGCTTAATTTATGTTTTCTTAATAAAAATGTATAGATGTTTGCATGGTGTTTGAAGTATTAGGGCACAATTTACTGAAATTAATTATTCGGTCTAATTATCAGGGAATTCCTTTAAGTAATGTCAAGTCTATTATTCATCAAGTAAGTTTTGTTGTTAAATGAAAAAATTAAAATTTTGTAACTTATCGATTTTTATTTTATTATTTTTAAAAAAGGTTTTAGAAGGATTGGATTACCTTCATTCGAAGTGCCGAGTAATCCACACCGACATTAAACCAGAAAATATACTTATGTGTATCGATGAATTTAATGTTCGAAAATTGGCTTCCGATGCGAACCACTGGCAAAAATTAGGTAGCAAGTTGCCTGGATCGCTAAGTAATTTTAATCATAATTTTAATACATGATATAGGTTTTAGGGATTAGATTTAATTAAAATTGAGAACATGTAATTGTTTATTTTGCAGTTAGTACAGCTCCTAAAGAATTTCAACCTCCGGATCCGAATTCCACGAAAATGTCGAAGAACAAAAAGAAGAAATTGAAAAAGAAGAGAAAGCGTCAACAAGAACTTTTGGAACGTCAAATGCAACAGCTGGAAGAGTTGGAGATGGCTGACCACCAAAGAGGAGATGACAGTCATGACAGGAGACGAGACGTGGAAAGTGGCGAGCACGAGCCAGAAAACGAACGTAGACCTCGATATTTAGAGGTGGAAGAGGGTTTGGAGAACAACTATGTCAACGAAAATAATCATCATAATCATTCGCACCAAAACAAAGAATTAGATCTCGTTTCTCCAGACTCGGATACAAGTTTGCTAGCTTCGTCTTCGGCAACAACGCCAGGGAGTCCTATTCTTCAATCTAATCAACATTTGTTTCCTTCGACTAATAATTTGGTTATGCCAAACGATGGCGAAGAATCTTTGGCGCACAATTCTTCATCATCTCATTTGTATTCGCGGAACGGTGATGTTGATTCTTGCTATCAACCAAGTGTGTATTTGAATTACTGTATTATTATTTTATACGGTGTAATTGAATTGAATTTTTTTGGTATTATTAGAGTCCGGAAGAGATTACGATTGCGATTATTATAAAGAAAACGATTTAAATTGGTTTGTATTTTATTTATATTTAGAGGGTTAGAAAGTTTATCTAATTCAAAGTTATAATTTGAGTAGTAGAGGAAATACGAGCATTGTAATCACCGATACTGATGTTTGCAACGGGCATAGCGATGATACTGATCATTTAAGAAATCCTTTGGAGAGGTCCGAAAGTGTCATGATGCCCAATAGATCGCTAGAAGAAGCTCCTCAGATGAGGAGAGTAGCTTCTTGTCCTGAACAGGAACATCTAGATGGGAAACCACGTGATCCTGTTCGTGAAGTTTGCGATATGAACGTCAAAATCGCTGATTTAGGAAATGCTTGTTGGGTGGTTAGTGTTATTAATTTTCTACATTATGATGAATTATTATAACTCCTTAAACTTTGTTGGTGTGATTCAGCATCATCATTTTACTGAAGACATACAAACGCGGCAATATCGATGCTTGGAAGTTTTATTAGGCAGCGGATACGGACCGCCGGCTGATATATGGAGTACAGCTTGTATGGTAAGTTAAAAATATATTCATTTAATCGTTGAAAGGTTAATAACAAAGGATAAATACATTGTCAAAGGCTTTTGAATTGGCAACCGGAGACTATTTATTTGAACCTCATTCTGGCGAAGATTATTCGCGGGATGAAGATCATTTAGCTCATGTAATTGAACTGCTTGGAGATATTCCGAAACACATTGCTTTATCGGGGAAATACTCACGGGAATTTTTTACTAAAAGAGGTAAATATTGGCATAATAGAGATACAATGGCTATACTTTATCCACGGGTTTCAATAATGGATTTATGTATTCTTTAGGTGATCTGCGACACATTACTAAACTTAAACCTTGGGGTCTTTACGAAGTGTTGACGGAGAAATACGAATGGGATAAAAAACAAGCTAAGGCATTTGCTGACTTTTTGTTGCCCATGTTAACGTTTGATCCAAGACAACGAGCTACCGCGGCTGAATGTCTACAGCACTCTTGGTTAAAATCGTCGTGATCTTGGAATTTAATCTCTTTAGAAGTGTTCGAAACTGTGATGGTTTTTTTTTTCTTATTATTCTTTAAGTGTGACGAGAGAAAAAAAAGGTTCTAATATTTCATTTTGTTTTTCAAATTTTTTTCTTTCCATTTTGTAATTTCACGAAGGATCACTCTCACTTGTGGTCGTTTTTTACATAGATCATGATTATGCGTATTTATTTTACGTTGTTGAGATATTGGAGAAACTATAATTATCGTAATCAAAAAAACGGGAATAATTTTAATGTAGGCATTTGCGCTTAATAACTTTTTAATATAGCCAGGTCTTAACTTAAAAAAGCACAAAATTGAACTTTAAAAAATGTAAAATTAAAAATATTTAAGTCCTCGCTTTTTTTCATGTTCATACGAGATTTTAGATATATTTTACAAATTAGTGCTCCCAATTACATAATTATTAATAAGTTATTTAAAATTTTCTTGCATTTAAAACTAGCTATAGATTTAAGTTGCACTTTTCTAACGGTGATCAGCTTTGTTTTGATAACGAACTGAAATCAATGTTTTAAAATTGGGGTTAGAGTATTATTACAGTTGTCAAGTCGAATCCCGTTTTTAAATAGGTTTAAAAAAGATGTTATAATTGTACTCGAAACTTTGCATCTTTTTAGAGTATGTCTGACGCAACTTTCATTTAATTGTGACTTAAGTTTTTCTTTATAAAAGTAGTTCTTAATTGAAAAGTTGGCTTTGCGTTGTGATATCAATCTTAACCAAAACAAAACTAGAGATTTTTTAAGTACCGTAGTTGATTCTGTTACAGGTTGCGTAAACGCGCGAATTAATAATATTGTGAATGATGTTTGGGAATTCACGCCCAGTAAAAAACAATTGACGATATGGTTTGATTGGGCCAACTGTTAAATGAAAATATTGTCGAAATGTGAATTAAATTAGTTCAAATTACGCCATTGAATGCGCTCGCTGTAAACAAATTCGTCAGTTCCTTGCAGTTTTTTAAAAGACGACTTTTTTTGGTAAAATAATTATTATGATTGTTATGGCGTAAAGAAATGGTGAATTGCGTTTCGAATAAAAAATATGGTTAAAATTATGATATATGCGTAAGTGTATCATGATTAAATTTAAAGTTTGAATAGAATATTATTTATTATTTTTGATATAATTTCTGAATAACCCCATTGATAGATTTTCATAATTTTGAGTGGGAAGTTCGCCATACTTGTGAAACATTTGCAGTGGAAATTTCGGCTGGGTAAAATTCGAATTTCATTCTTCAACTTTTTTGTTAAAACATTATCGTGTGTGTTACAAAATGATTGATGAAGTGTCAGAAGTCGACTGAAAGATCAATGTGGGTATGTCATAATTATATTTTATTAATACAGTATATACATTTTTAATGTGAATTCGTTAAAAAGTTTTGACTAGCAATTTTTGCAAATTCTATCAAGAGAATTTGCATAATGCCCTTTAGTACATTGAATACGATACAAAACTATTATAATACACGTTTTATAATATTTACAATATTATTGTTATTTTACAATCGGCGGATTTTTTGAGCGTATCGAATGATCGATTCAGATCGGACCAATAAAGTTATAGCCTGCTGCAGTGGGCTTAATCAATAATAGTGTAATCTTATCTTTCAATGATAATTATTATGATAAGCAACCTTCGCGAAACGTTCTCTAGTACAATATTTTAAATACCGAGAAATATCTTTTTCTTTAAAAAAATATGTTATACTGTTACATGTATTGTACTACTGTATACTGTAAGTTGTGCAAGATACAGTAAAATAAATAAAAAAATTAGTTTAGTGTGAAGAAGAAAATGAGGAACATGAAATCAAAATCCTCCTACATGTAGGGGTAATCCATTATTTACGTCAACAAAATAAGTTTGACAATATTATATTGTTGACATGGGGGGGGGGGGGGGATCAAGATAAATTATTGTGACGTCAATAATGTTATTTTTAAACAAATTCGCCAATTTACAAACTTTTTCCTAAAATATTTTTAAAAAATTTGATTTTATTAATTCAACTGCAGTTTAAAATGATGGACCCGGATTTAAGCATAAAATGCATTATTAAAGTGTAATTTTTTCTATTGCTACCATTAGGGGGAAAGGGGCGGCATTTCGACAACTTGCATGAAACTATAAAATTAAAAATCTAACACACGGTAGGCTACATGAAACCAAGATGTGAAAAAATTGTGTTTAAAACAGCAGGTGGGTGGTCCTGTTAATGTACTGTACTGTGCTGCCAGAAACGTACGAGGGAATTAAGGGGCAATTGTCCGAAAATAAAAAAAAAAATTTTTTTTTAAAAAAAGGATCTAGTTAATTTACCGGTATCACTTTCTCTAACAAAAATTACCGGTAACTTTTTTTAAGCAAAAGAAATGGCGAACTGGAAACAAAACTTATTTTAGTCACGGGTCTCGTTAAGCCCTCGATCCGCTTCTGTGGGCTGCGCGCTGTAAATGTGAATTGCGTGCAATTTTATCTAAACTACTGTATTTTCAAGTTACAGAATTGCAGTTTTGGCAATAATTCGAAAATGTTTTGAATTTCGAGGTAGTACACGTCATCGTTGTCATGGCTTTTCAAGAGAAGCGATCATTTCATTTTAAGAAATTAAGCTACATTGTGACCTTAAAGTAATACAGTAATTACTATAGTGCAGTTTGTGTTGTCTCACAGTGTGTTGTTATAATGGTACTTTACCGCATACTTGCAGAGTAGGCCTATAATACGTTTTTAACATTAGAATGTAATCTTTTGACTTCATTAATCAATAAGTCCTCGTTCAGGAGAATTATTTTAGCGCATAGGCTGTGGTTCAGTATAATGTATACCTTAGGCTATAATAATTATTATACCGGTAGTTTGATTGATTCTTTGTATAAAGTCTATCAGCGTAGGAATTTTCAACCGATTCAATTGTTCTTTTCTTTAACTATTTATTAGCTGATGACGAATTATTATTATTGATGAGGAAATAAGAATTGTTTCGGAAATAAAGAGTCGTACGAGGGTGGAGCTGGCGTACTAGATTTCGGACACTGAGGGTAATGTAATCTTCCGTCCATATCCATTATGTACACGCTATAGTTCGACTCGGCGTCGTTGTCGTAGGTGCGGCAGTATTCGCAGTTGATGGCGAAGTATTTAGGTTTGCAAGTGATGATGGTGGTGACGCTGCGTGGAGAGTTGAGCGAGTCTCCACTGCTGGAGCTGGCTTCTGAGCCATTGTCAGTGGGCGACGCGGGGGACTCGAGGGCGACGTCGTTGGTCACCGGGGACGAGGGGCTGGGCTCGTTGATAACGTACACGGCCGATTGAGAAGAATCGCGCCTGGAACTGCTCGTTCTAGGACGCGTCTGAGGGTTCGTGCGCACTTTGCACACTAAAACTCCGATGCCGGCTAAACAGAAGAGGGCGATGGAAACTATTCCGCACACTAGTTCCACTCGAGTGTAGAAGGCTGGAGTCACGTCCGTATGTCCGTTGTCGTCGAATTCACTTTCGGTGCCTTGGGACCAGACCGGGCGGAGCATGTTGTTTGAGGAACTTTCAGGGCTAATGTCAGGATCAGCTACAGGCAAAAAAAAATCAAATTAGTTGTAATAAGGTTTTTAAAAATAATTATGCGGAAGCATTTGCCATTTGATGAAATTTCATAATTATTTTCAAGCCTTTAGATACAATATAATAACATTTTTTAAATGGACAATCAACTTTTAATGACAAAAACGTTTCTATAAATCAAGGTGATTTAGCTAGAAGGCGACGTTCACGTCTCAACTTTTGTCAAGTTAAAGTTTTGGATATTAAAACTGACTTTAAAAGATGGACACAATTAACAAAAAAAGTATAATTTGGGTATATTAAAAATTCAGAAAAAATAGTAAAATTAGGGAGAGTTGAATGTGTTTGGCATTGAGCTGAAAATTTAGTACATTTTTTCCTACTTTTTTTCAAAATAAAATTGACACGGCTGTTTAATAAGTTAATTATAATAGCGGCTTTTATTTCTCATCTGAATGATTTTATTAAAAGTTTTAGTAATTTTAAATGAAATATTATATTAGAAATACAGTACACTGTATGATAATGTACTCCCCCCAATTGGTTTTCTAGTAAAGCAATTGAAAACAATGAAGGTAAAAGCTGTAAATTTATAAATGATTTTAAAAAATTGGAGCTAGTAAGGTTTATTTTTTTTTAGATAAGAACGAAATTTTCTTAGTTTTACTCTGGGGATTTAGGTAGGTGTAACATTCGCGCAAGGCATCGGCGATAGATTAGTCTATTTGTGTTTAAGGTTAGATCAGTTTCCATAACGCGTTCAATCAATGTAATAATTACCTAGAATAATTTGCGAGTTATCGTTGGAATTGACTTCGTTGGCAATGTTATTGCACAGGTCTCCGTTTTCGTCGTGAGGCATCTCTACTCTCGGACCGCAATTAGTGACGTTGTTACAGGTGAGTTTGACGTCAATGCACACATTGATTAGAGGACATTTGAACATGTAAGGCTCGCGACAGCAACCGGAAGGACAATCCTCGTTCACTGATGCTGAAACATTGAAAATAACAATAATTCATTAGTAACTCTCTCGTGTCACACATCTCGTTTCATGTCATTTTAACTTTTCTTATTTACTTTGACATTGGCATCGGCAACAATAGAATCAAAATTGATAGCGCATCCTGTTAATAGCAAAATATATCACACTGTTTAAATACGCGTTCGTTCAATTGATCCGATTGATAATAACCTCAAGGATTTTAACATCCGCGATAATCATATTCTTAATAATGAAGCTAATTATTAACGGAATGGAGTCAATTTAGCTATTTTTAATTCATACCGTAAACTTTTTTAATTCCTACTTTAATTTAAGAGAAATTTAGTGATATATGTGTTTCGAATATTTTTTTTTTATTATTTCTTTCACGTGTGCATACATGTGATATAGTTAGGCAACATTAAAGTTCTTTGGTTAAAAAAAAAAAAAGGGTGTCACGGGTTCAAAACCGGGAACATCAATTTCTCTTCTTTATTTAGCCTTCTAATTTAATAATTTTTTTTAATTTGAAGAAAATTTTTTATCATATACAAGACTAAATTAATGATAAAATTTTTGTTGTATCAATCATATTTTTCTCACGAGTAATACAAATTTCAGTTAGGTTATAGCCGTAGTGTTACACTATTTTAGTACCTAGTTTTAATTTTTTTTTTTTTTTTTGGAATAATTTGCGTTCGATTGAGCAAATAATTTTGTTAATAATACCATACGTTTACTGGCGTTTTCTGTTTATTTCGTAGCAGGATGAAAAAGGAAGAAGTTAAAATTTATTAGTTTTTTAAAGTTATTATAATTATTTTCATTTGATCATTAAATGGAAACTTAATTGTCTTGCTGAGCGGTAAAATGTTAATGGATGCGCACGCGCAGTCGGTGCGATTATGTAAACATTTTCCTGCTCAAATTATTATTCTTTGATAATAAATTTTAAAAATATTAAAGAAATTTTTTAAAAAAAATAAATGCAATAGGTTGAAATTGATTACGCCTACATTAGACTAGAAAAATGCTAATAGTAATAATATATCAATTGTCAGGAAATGACAAACATAAAAGAATTTTTTTGAAAAATATAGAATATTTGGGCATATTGAATAATTTACTGGTTTGTTCTTGGAAAATGTTTACTTTTTATGAGATATGACGTACTAACTTTTTTGCGATGCTGTGGCGATGATGCTGAAGGTGAGGGGCGCAGCTGCTTTGAGGGTGGTCGGATTAAGTGTGAAGTTGGATGGGAGCAATTGCAGTCTCACAGCCCCCAACGATGAATATGTGGACATAGGAGGCGCCTTGATCAAACCAGGACCTATACACGTGCTCAAGTAGTGGATTTCGCCATCCATCATGCGCAGAACCGAAGACTCACAGGCTTGGTGTGGAAACACCGTAGCGAAATTAGTCCCCATAAATTCAAAGTGTTCAAAATAGACCAATAAACCGTCGTCTTTATGAGTTGATTGGATGACGATTTCGCAATTGGCCCCCGGGCCGTCCGAATTTACCTCCATGTCTAATTGAATGTAACTGCCCTGCTCCAAAGAGATACGAACACTCCCATCTTGCACGTCACACAACTCGCGAATATTATCTAAAATAAATAAATAAAAATAGTTTAAAAACATATTATGGAAAAGATGAAGCCATTTTTATTAGTTGTAATTATTAGGTTTGAATGGCGCACGATGTTTGTACACACTCGAATAAGAAAAACCTTGAGATAGTATTGTCTTACGCGAGCGGTACCAGGTGAAACCTGGTGGCACTCGCAAAAAATTCCGTCGACACTTTTAAATGACTTACACTTCTCCGTGCATGTGGACTGGCACTTTTTAAACAATCAAATTTATTGTCTAGAGTTAATCTATTTTTTATTTTGCTATTATAAGTTTTACATAATAAAATTCTCTTCTTTGGGCATTAGTTAGTCTAATTATACGCGGCATCTTATTTAGTTTTTAAATAAAGTGTGCTAGGAATTGTATGGGTTAAGAAACTCACTTATAATTATCTTAGTACATGTAAAAAAAAAAATTAATTTTTTTTCAGCAAATTTTTATATGAGGAATTTCAAAGAAGGGTTTGTTTACTTTTTTTTATACGCTGGCAAAAATACTGTACTTGTAAATAAATATTAATCTAAATTTAATAAAGTAAAGTATTTTTTTTTTTTTTTGTTATTACATAACTTACGGTAAACAATATTTTTTAATTAGGAAGTCATTTTGAAAAACATGTTTCATTAAAAGAGCTATTTTTGAAAATTTCTTTAATAGCCGGGAGGCGCAGGCAATTGTTCGCTATACAATAACAATAATTTTATTGTGTGCTACTGAGAATTTCGTTCTTTGGAGGTTTTATTGTACATATTGTTAACAAAATTAGTTAAGATTATCTTGTCACTTCTGTAATTTGAGTTACTAATATTGGTTATGGCGTAAGTCTCGTCTCTTAACAACAACTTTTAACTAATGAATAACGACAATATTGATTCGTGTAGTTTTATTGATTTTTTTAAAATTATTGTTTAATTTTATCTAAATATTATCATCATGGAAGTAGTTTAATTAAATAATATAGTGTATAATACAGTAATATTAATATTACTTTAGTTAAATTAAATATCTTCTAATAAAAGTACATGAGTTTTCAGTAATAATTATTAAATCAGTTTCATAAGTAAATAAAATCAAAACAAAATGACGAATTTTTATTATGAAATTGCTCTTTTATTAATTATTATTTTTGAACGTTTTGATGTGGATGACTTTTTTTTTTGTAAACATAATAATTGTTTTATGACAAGAAATGGTATTTATTTTTAGTAAGATAGTTAGTGTTTTTGAGTTGGATATTTATAATTGTTATTATAAAAAGAGGAACAATTAACAGGTAATTGTATGGGGCATTAGTAGGTATAAACAAGCTTTTGTTCGAATAATTGTTAGGCTTTTTTATCATATGATTTTAGTTGGGTGATGGGATGGAAAAGACTAATTTTGGCACTCGTTGACTTCACAAGAGATTGCATGTTGTGTACGTTTGCGTCAATTCAAATAGGCGAAGGTTTATGGCGAGCACTAGTCGTCACTTTTTTTATTGTCTTATTATGTGTACTTAGGAGATGTGGAGGACATCGAATGACAGCTTAGTCTGCGCTCAAGCGCTTTTTGTTTCTTCTTCTTCTACTAAAAGTAGAAATTATTGCCGAATTCTAATAGAGATGAGAATTTTAGTGCGAATGTGTTAAGATTATCAGATGATGATAAGCGGGGGTCGAATCGCGCATTTCAATAATAATAATTAAGTAAATAACACGAAAAATATTTTTTTATGGTAAGGGAAGAGTTAAAACTTGTTTCATCTTAATATTTACTTTGGAAATTATTTGGGACGCACGTTATTGATTTTAAAATATTTATTTGCTTTATCAGAGCCTGTAAATTATTATAAATTAACTTTTATTCGTATTTGAGAAAAATAATTACCGGTTATAAACGTGGGTGTTGCATATTACTGTACTGTATATAATATATTTTAGTATACAGTCTTGTACAAAGGGGTTTTGGGTTACAACTACTTGAGGATTTTGCTTACGTCCATGTATTTACTCAAACTTCTGGTTTATTAAAGTTCAATCGTTGCTTTAAAAAAATCAGCTAACAATATTATTTTAATTTTTTGGGGGGAAAGTTGATTTTTAATTTTTAGCCAAGTTTTAGATAAACATTTTTGAGTTTTTTGGCTTTAGATTAAAAAAAAAGTTGTGAACGGTTTTCGCTTTAGAAATTACTGTATTATCAGATTAATATCTGAGTAGTCAACTACCGGTTGCGAAAATTAAAATTATAATATTATTGCAGTAATAAAAATATTCGTTGCGAATGGACTGACGTTATAAATGGAACACCCGGTATTTTATTTTTAAATTTATTTTGTTTAGTATTTAATATATATATAAAAAAATATTTAATAGCAAAGTGTTTACTTAATTTAAGATGACTCAAGTTATTATGAAAAGTTAAAAAATAAATAAATAATATTATTAAGGAACATGCATTGAACAGTGGGAAAAGTAATTAGTCCTATCAAAACTGATTGCGCTGCCACTCATAAATTACGTTTTATAAAATAAATTGTTATTAATTTCTAATGTATCAAGTAATTAACTAGATATTTATTTATTTTAAAATTTCCCTTTGTTATTTCTCATGAACTGAAATTCCCCTTAGCCCCTATCAATTGAGACAGGGGTATTGTTGAAAATCCAGATAATTTCTTCAGTAAACATTTAATCAATGTGTTCGCAAATGGCCGGCAATGGCGAGATAAGTTCCGTCACTGACCAAGCCCAGCATTGCTTTGTAAACTCAAAATAATTAGTGATTAGAGAGAAACAGGATTTATTTTTTACGATTTCAATTGAAAAATTAAATTAGTTATTTTTCGTTAATTTCGTAATCGAGATGACTACCGTGGGAGTGGAAAAACAGAAAAGACTAGTTAAGTGCCAAACTGTTATGATAAAGTCGTACCTACCGGTAGCACTTGCATAATTTATTCGGTAACATTTGTTAAGTATTTCTGAATTTGTTTTTGCTCAACGCCTTCTCGTTAATTGATAGTCTATTAATTAAGCCGGTGACTCGTCACACACTGGTGCATTAATCAGCATTAAAGGGGATTTAAAAAAAATGCGACGGTATTTGTGATCTAGCCATGCACAATGTGATCAAAGACCTTTAAATGACATTATGAAAAAAATCCTAATTAGGTGGCAAGTGAATGAAGATGAGAGAGTGATGTGAAGCAATCGACGTTTATTATCATTATTTTTTCCTCTTAAACTAGATGATAAAACAAATGCAGTAGTATAAAATGCTTTGGGAAAAACCAAGGGAAACCCTTGAATTCGATTTAATAAGAGAGAAAGAGAAGGGTGAATTCAAGGTAGACTACCTGAACAGGTAATCCAACGTCTACATTAAGGTTAAGCAGCTTCAATCGATCGGCACGTGCATACACGCTTAATGCTCTGGAATTTATATTTAGCGCTACCGTCCGTGTTTGCGCGGAAGCCTGCCTGCTCGTTTATGTGGTTGTTGTTGTTTAAATTGCTTTTTTAACATCGAAAAACCTTGTGCAATAGGAAAATAACATCGATGTGTTGTTTGATGTTTATGCAAATTTGAAATCAACATAGACAAAAGTATGATGTTTAATAAATAAATGTCTCTTAGAATCGTACCGGTAGTTTGAAACCGGAAATCAATGTTTTTTAAGATGAGAAGGAAAGTTTTTTTAAGCATAAGTTAAATATTGAAGATCTAGGTAAAAATTTACGCGTTTTTTTATTATTTTTTTTTTTTACTTATTAATATTCTTTACTTTTTTTCTTTTCTTTTTTTTTTTTTAACTTGGAACGAGATTATTTATTTAAAATTACATGTATGGAAATAAATTAAGGCTTTTGCATAATGATTAACGAACGTGAAAAAATTTGTGGTATATCTGTTTGCTTTAATAACTGAAAAATATTCAGAATTTATATATTAATTTTGGGGGATGTTTTAAAGTGGCGGTGTTTGTTTACTTATAATTAAACCACTCAGTCGGTTCTTAAAGAAGTAGCAGTACAGTATAATGATAAGGAAATTAATAAAAAGAAATTTCAAAGTGCAAAAAAAAAATTAATTTTAGTACAGTACCATACAGTACAGTATTTACGAAACATTATAGCTCAATATTATTATCATCTGAGAATTAAAACAAACAAAACTTGATTATAATAGCAAGTGATATAAAGTTTTATTACCATAAGTTTGATTTTTAAGTTTAGGATATTCTGTAGACCTTAAGTGGTCTAACTTTTGTTACAGTAGAGCCTCGATTATCCGGACTAATAATTAATGGTCCGGATACCGTGATACGCAAATATCTGAATAATCAAAATTCATTTAAGGAGCGCTCATTTTTGCGTGAATTTATGTAAATAAACAGTAACACAAAAACAAATTTTAAACACAAATTAACACGATAACAATTAATATAAATTGTATTGAAAATGGCGGTAGAAACAATATTAAAAACAATGCATTGCATGACCGCGGTGATTTTCGCGTTTTATAAAAAAAACACGTCCGGATAATCGAGGTTCTACTGTACTACTATTTGATTTACCCAGTTCTTGTGGTGTGAATGAATGTATCTATTTGTCTTATTATTCCGAGTGTCAATTATTGAAGCTGGAAAAGACCAGTCAAAAGCAGATTTAATAGTAAATAAAAAGTAGACAAATGATTTTGAACATTAACAAATTGAAATTTTTTTTTGCATGAAACAGCAATTTCTCTCACGATGTATTTTTTTTTATAATAACTTGTTTAAATGCTGATTACAACTAAGGGTAATAATATTACAACATAACATTCATTACATTTTTTCATAGCTTTGAAATTAGTCGGGTAAAAAATGGCTTAGTTTTTTTCTTCAAAGATATGGAAAATAATTAAGTGCAAAACTATGCAATATATAAAACATAATGTCTATTTATTATTTTAATAATACTTTTTAAGTAAGTTTTAAAATTGAATTTTTATTAAAAAAAATTTAATTGTACAGTGTTTTTATTTTTTAATCTCTTATTTTTATAAAATAGTAGAAAAAAACTAATTTAAAAGTAATTGCTTATGAAATTTAAATATATGTTTTTGAGTAAAAAATTTTTTACTTTACAAAGCAAAAAAACTTATTTTTGGAGAAAAAAAATTAGTAATTATACTGTACATGTGGAGTAATATTTTTTTTATGTTTTGTATAAAAAAGACTTAATTACTTACGATGTTTAAAAAAACATAAAATTCGGCAAGATTTAATTTAACTTATTAAAAATTGTCGTTTTTTTTGCAACATTTTATAATTACAACAATTCGTTTTCAGGTTCAAATTCAAAAGCAATTAAGCTTATTATTTATTTTTTTTTAAAAAAAACATGTTAATAATGTACGAATATTAATTAAAGACAATTAACTTACATTTTTTTGAGTCTGCAAAGTTGTTGCACATCCACAAATAAATGAAAAAACTAAAAAGCCGTTTAAAATCCATAATCATTGCTAAAACTTGAACCGTTTTAAAAGCACATTCTATTAAAACGACTTATTATTTTTTTTAAATCAAATTTCATGCAAAAATAGCGTTGTTTTGAACGAGGTGAAAGCACCAACCTCCTTTCACGTCGACCGTCAAATGTATAATAGTGAGTTGCAACTTTTTTCAAGGTGTTAAAACCCCATTCCAAATGAATCTACCTGTGCTCGTACCACTACCTCGACTCGCACATTTTTTTTAATGGGCTTTCAAGCCTGACGTCACGCCCGATTAATTACATCGAGCATATGTTTGTTTTATTGTGTCACTTGATTGGTCGAAAGGATGGAGTTGTGGCTCGAAACGTCACTAAAAACCGGCCGACGTCGGTATACTAATTGCGGCCGAGTTAAGTTGAATGTGCGTTTGCGGGATGATTTCGTATACTTGGAGAAACCGAGTGAGAGTGACTGAAATATTAATGATTGAGATATGACAATTGACTACAAAATAAATAAATAATAGATTTTAAATAATTGATTTCCAATTTTCTTTAGTAATTTTTGATTTCTATATGGCCCATCATCATTATTATTATACATACTGTACATTTAGTAATGCTAGATAGGATATATTCATAGACTCATAGTCAATAGTCTGCAAAATCATGGACGCATTTTAATACAATTTTCTTACTGTAACATTACTTCAATCTTGAGATGTTTACCAGATCTGGCGTCGAAAAAAAATGAGCACCCAAACATCTGAGAATTTAAAAAATTTATTAGATTTATGTATTAAAAAAAATCACATCTTGTTTCAAATTAATTATTATAAAGTAAAATTTCTCCATAATATTTATGGCTAATTATCTCAATTTCTGCAAAAGTTTGAGGGACCGAAAAATAGTTCAAAATACCGTACCTAAGAATACACTTTCTAGAAATATATTTTTTTAATTCTATAAAATAATGTACCCTGTCATTAATAGAAATAATAAGTAAAGGAAGCATCGTTATAATTTTTTAAGCGTAAGGATGGAGGGAGAGGGTTAAAAGCAGAAAAGAGAGAGAGACAGAGGGGGGGGGGGGAGAACGAGGAAAATCTACATAAACTTTTAAAATGTGCGTTTTTAATGATTTTAATGCAAATCCGACGGTTTTAGAATGGAATTTCAAGTTAGGGACCTTTTTGTAATTAGTTTCGATCTTCGACCATCGAAGGTTTCGATCCTATATAGCCTCCTGGTTTAATTGATTTGGGAGCCTAAAATTTTGTGGGTTATCTTTGTGGTGAATCTTCTTTTGCTGAAACTTTTTTTAAAAAAAGAAATTGTATCTTTGTTCTACAAAAAAACTTGGTATTGAGGTCACATTTTCGACATCGATCTCAATTAAGTCAGTTAAAAGCAGACAAATGATAGTTTTTTTAACCTAACAATTAAAAGAATAAGTTTTTTAAAGTTATTTTCAGACGTTTTTAGTGTAGTGTGCTAGGGTGATGGAAGGATTGCTAAAGTTTAATATAGAGATAAAATTTATCTTATGTACTTTTTATTTTGTGTTTTAAAACTAGACATGCTGGATTTGGCACATTTTCCCTTGCTATTGGCCAATTATATTTAATTCATTTTTTTTTACCTAAGAAAAAAGGGCAATCGAAATCTTTAGTAACCAATTGCGACATTTTTCTACCCTCTTTTCTTTATAACTTTTATTATTCCAAATATACTTTAATTAATAATAATAATAATAATATTAATTAAGACGGAATCTTGTTTTGAAAAAAACATTTCCTTTCGTTCAGCCAATGAAAAAGAAGAGTAAAAAGAAGTAGAAAATGTTTCGGTTTTTAAAAATATGAATAAATTTAAATATGTTTGAATTAGATTGGAATTTAAAAAGCACCGAGTTTACGTGCCTGAAATTATTAAACTATGAGAATGTTTACAGAATAAGTATTTGCGTGCGAATCAAATCCGTTTTTATAATATCATATAATAGTATATAATTATATAAACTGTGTTTAGCTACAATAAATTTTTATAATCATATAAAAACTTCTCAACCCAGAGTTTCACGTCAAGTCCAAGTCAAGAAGCCCTATTTTAACCCTTGAAACAAGGAAAACCCGTTATAATGAAAAAACTGCTCAAAGCTATTTATTTTAAATTTTCTTTCAAATAAATTATCTAAATTCTTTGTAACATGTTTTATCGTCATACTGAAAAACGTTAATATTTTTTTAATTGATTAGACTACTATTATAGGCGTGATCCACTACTAGTTTTACGTCAACAAAATAAGGGTGGGGTTTGAAGAAGTTTGACAATAATATTATTGTTGACATGGGGGAGTTTAAATAAATTGACGTCATCATCGCAATTTTTTAATAAACTCGCCAATTTGCAAATGTTTTACCGGTTTAAAATGCTTACCGTAATTTATTTTTTTTAAAAAAATTTGATTTAAATTTATAAAATATTGTTAGTTTGTTAACCGTGGAGGTCACAAAAAGCTTGACAATAATTCAGATTATTGTTGACCTTAGAGGGGGATGGGAGGGAGGGGGGGGGGGGGTTAAACATTGCTTTAAAAATGTTGACATACAGTGTGTTTTTAAATTTTTGAAGCTTTTAAAAACCAATAAACAAGTCAAATTTTAATGAAAATGAATTAATTTTTTTAATATTTACATTCAACAACATCTCCGATTTAACAATGAAAAATAATATCTGACATGTGACCTCCTCCACTGAGTCGGCACAATGTTAACTCGATCGTACGCGGTTTGTTGATGTACACCTGCGACTTTAAATAATCCCACAAAAAAAGTCGCAGGGTGTGAGATCACGAGACCTGGCAGGTCACCGCGCTGTAGGAGGCCTTGCATAAGCCCCAATATCCGGCCAGACATCTGCCATAGGGTTAATGGAAATTTCGATTAGCGAATTAACACGTGCCGACTCAGTGGGGAAGGCCATCATTATGCCAGATGTTGTTTTTCATTATTAAATCGGAGATGTTGTTGTATGTAAATATTAAAAAATTAATTCATTTTCATTAAAATTTGACTTGTATATTGGTTTTTTAAAAGCTTCGTACATTTAAAGACACACTGGTTCCTATTTTTAAGTGTACCGTACTGCTTATGGCGTTGGAGTGTGGACTTTGGCTTAACCGCAAAATCTCTAATAAAAGAATCACTCCATAGGTTACATCAAATTTAACAAAAAAGGTACAATAATGCAATACAGTACTTTTCAATTGTGGATAAATTATTTCAATGTTTGGAAATACTCTTAACTGGCTTTAACGCTTTTAATAGATCTATGCCCAATTACCAAGATCAAAAAACAAGGTTTGTCGTCTACTCGTGCAGTAAATATTTACGGTAGCTTTTATTTCTTTCACTGGCAAGTTAAATTTCTAATTGAGACCATTTAAATCATAATAATTTTATTTCTGCTTAAGTTATGATTTGCGTAAACTTTAATGATATTGCTAGCAGATTTATTTCAAGAATAATGTATGGCAACACTTTAGTGATTTTGAATAACCACATTTTTTTCTTTAATAGTAAATTTAGAGCTAGTATAATAATCTAGTACATCTTGTTTGTACTAAGTATAATATCGTTATTAAAATCTATTTTATGAGTTTTAAAAAGTTCATAAATTATTGGAAATTATTTAGATGAGCAAATTAAAAAAAAACTTATGCTATAAAATGCGTAGTTATTTATGTGATTGCAGGTATTATTTTTTCTTTATTTAAGTGTTCTTTTATAAAATTATAATTGTACTGAAGGCTGAAATAAATGTTAGTGCCGGGCCATTTCTGATTTCTAAGCAGCCAGTTCGCAATAAAGGAAAACGATCATTGATAATACAACTACTGTAGTTCAAAATTTAAAGTTTAAACATTTATTGAAAAATAACCAATTTGTTAAAATCCGAGAAGAGCCGTTGACATAGAAAAGTGTTTACGGTAAAAAAGAACAATCATATTGAAATTAAATTGATGACTAATAGAACTTAATGCTGTAAAATGCGTTATTCTTATTTCTTCCCGGATTTTTTGATCCCACCACCAGCTAATGGTCCCTTTCCAGCGGCTTTGGTTGCCAAATCTTTCATGGCTTTTTGCTCTTCCTTCTGCTTTTGTTTGAAGGCAGCGTCGTTTTCATCAACTTCTTCGCCGGAATCTTTCTTTGGGGCTTTTAATGGTTTCTTCTTTCCGCCTTGCCTGCCAGACATTTTCGCTCAAATATATATCGTTCAATTATCTAAGCTAGATTTCTTCAACCTATCAAAAATAAATAATAATAATTATACTTCTAACAAGTGAATCAAATAAAAAAAATGAGGTTTTTTTTTAGGTTTAACTCGTGGAAATCAACAATGTGTGTTATCTTACCACGACAACAGCAAATCATTAACGCTTGCTCACCAACCGATGCTCACGCAAATTTATTTTGCTCGTCACAACTAAAATTTATTTCAAAATTATTCTTTTTTTTTTAGAAAAATAATATTAATCATCAAATAACTTACCGATTTAAAGAACTGTTAAAAACCCACGGCGATGTAAACAAAAAATTATTACACTCTAGCGATAGATAAATGAAGCACAACTAATGACGAAATTGATTAGCAATGCCATCTATCGAGAGATTACATTAGTTTCTTTAATAATACTGTAATGCAATTCAAGATTGTTTATAGAATGGTAACGATCTAGAAAATTCATTTAATTATGATGCAATAATTACAAAATTTACCAGAGCTAATGAATTTAATTGTTTAGTTGAATTATAGTAACTTTGGTTCAATAATTTTGTAGGAGGGCTCTGGTTTGGGGGAAGGACTTGGAGGAAAGTCTTTCCTCTTTGGTTGAAGCGGGCTGATGGAAATCCGAATTACGTCATCGATCGTAACCCGGTCAAAGCATAGACAAGAACTATTGCTATGGTTACACAAACACCTCATACGAAATATTCCACTATAAATTATTAACTTATCATTACTCTTGACTTTTCTTTCTTGGGGGCAGGTGGGATCATAGATGCATTTCTAGAGAACTCCCTCTGTAGGCGGTATCGAAAAACCGAACCGGATATAAATCCTTGGATATAAACGAGGGTCGTCCACTAATCACTTGGAAACCTGTAAACTTCAGCGAAGAGGAAGACCACGGCTTTTGTGTGCGTGTTTCTGACACCGGACAGTAATAATTATTATTTAATAAAATATTCAGGTAAGTGATGGGAAAAAATCGATGAATGATAGTCATTCGTGGATAAGAATAAACGAATTGGCACCTAACGACACCAATATAAATAGCAAAATATTAGAACTTGGAATTCCAAAAAAATCTAATGTTAAGAGCTGTTGAGGTCGAGTGAGTAGTTTTGGTGCCGATTCGGGCGGAAAGGTTATCTACTATTTGACAATATAATTTATTACTTGTTAATTGAGGTATTTAAATCATGGGATTGGGTCCATCCCATCATTATAGGAAGAATTCGGGTCCAAAATCTCGAAGTCCGACGACTCCAGTACTTGTAAACGGAGTGTGGAATATGGCGCCTATTAATAAAGACTCTCCTTTGATACAATACATTCAAACTCTCATCAGGGAAAATAAGGTTGTTATATTCAGCAAAACAACTTGTCCTTATTGCACCAAGGTAAAATCCGCTTTTCATCATTCATTTTATTTAAAATGCAATTGAACAACTATGTCGAAATTCGTGACTCAGAATTTCTCGGAAATTTGCAGAAGTTCAAAAGAAGTGGTTAGGATAAAATTTTAATATAAGTTTTAGCAAAATTTATTTAATAAGACGTACATTATTTAAATAATATCGATACCTCAAAGCACACCTGTTCTATGTCACTTTTTTGTCATTTTGAGAAAATGCAAAAAAAAAAATTTACATGTGCATAACTTCAGTTTTGCCGCTTCGATTATTTTGATTTTTGGTACTTTTACAGTTTAT
>JAQGAY010000581.1:0-24100 GCA_034698085.1 Polydesmus angustus | reverse complement strand
TTAAACGCACGTGCGAGTATTTATTTTCGAATTAAGTCATGGCCCACGCGAGTCACATTAACAATATTGGTTACGTGCAGCTTGCGTTTCTGTACGTGTGTGATTCTTCCATGGTCCTCTGCCCTACTGTACCAGGTGTTCAATAAAAAGAGACAATTGCGATACGTTAATTTGGTGATCCAGAGTCTATCTTAACCTACTGTTCGTCATATTTTATATATAAATGTAGAAACCAAATAATTATGTTTTTGGAGTTAAATAAAAAAAAAAATTAATTCATAAAAACGTAACAAAAAAAATGTTATTGTCATGTATTGCATATTAATTATAAATAATGTATTTCCTAATATTGTACCGTACTGTTTAAGCTGTTCAATTTTAGAAGAAAAAATTAATTAAGAGCTGAAAGTCTAAAAAATAACGGGAAGCCTAATAATGTTTTCTGTTCTTCGATTTATTTTGTAAGTTAAACCTACCGAAAATTGCTTATTTTAATTGGCTTCCTTTATAATAGAAAATGTGAAGAAAATACTGTAGTCTACATTTTAAAAAGCCAAAATAAAAAGGTCGTTGAGCGTTTGAATCCGTAGATTTCTGGTTGTCAAATTAATTTGTACACATTATTATAATTTAGTTTCACCGTATGTTTGTAATAATTGATGAAATAACTTTAAAGGTCTTTTTGTAAGGAAGTAGGTAAATAGGACTAGGTTGTGTAGATATTTCAATTAAGTTAATAATAATGAATACTCGCATATAACATAATTTTGATTCATAAATTTCCTGAAGGTGGCATTTAACTTTTAACAAAAGTTTATTCATTTTGTCAAATCGCAAAAGTAGGATTATTTTAATTTAAAAATTGTGAACAATAGTAGCCAGCAGATGCAGAAGATGGTATTTTTACGTGTGTTTACTATAATGCCTAACACAGAGTTGTGATTGGATTACGCGCCACCTGCTGCTATTTATTATTATTACGAGATGGCTATTGAAAGATAGCGTCAAACATCTGTTAAATTAAAGGAAATGGGCGACGGAAACTGTTACGGTTTATGAAATGATTTAAGTGACGCAACACGATACTGTGTAATATTATTTTATTTTTATTTTAAAATTATTATTATTATGACCGGACTGTGAAGCGGACGCAGATTTTTCCGCAATGATAAGCGATGCTAAAAGAAATAGCAGGGTTTTATATCGTCGACATTTTAATTCACAGATCTATGCCTACTTAGAGGATACACTCGTGACGTTTGCGAGAAATTAAAACTTTTTTTTTTAATTTTTATTTGAAAACGGATTTAGTAGAAAGCTTCCTTTACTTTACGATAAATATAATTATTTTGAAAGCGTTGAATAGACCTTTAATTCTTTCGTATTGTGCTGACATGGTCTAATTACAGCGAAGTAACTGCTCTTAATTGCGAAACGACGTAATTCCTGAGAAACAAAAAGCATCTCCTTTCTTTTAAATTATTATTATCTTTTATACTGTATATTCGCAAATTTACGTGAGATAATTTACCGTTTTTAGCGGCGGAAACTAGGTTGTTTTTTTTAAAAAAAATAAATAAAACTTGTAGCCGACTTGATAGATAAAAAAAGGAAGCATAGCCAATCAATTTACTTTACATAAAATGTAACGTAAGCTTTCAACATACAATTTTTAATCGTAGAACAAATTATTAATGTATATTAAATCGATCAGCTGTTCGTTATTTTCAAATATGTTTAAAGAACACTGAAGAGTTTGTATGGAAATTGCTACTGGGTGTTGGCTGACGTATTATATTTTCTTAGTCTACAGCGTCCTACTTGCTCTCTCAACTGGAAATTTTGCGTCACATTATATTGCTCACATTTCAAACAATTATTTTCAATTTTGAAATATTTTTATATTGTACATTGTTAGTTATCGATAAATTACTTCTTATTTTATTTTTTTGTAGTTAAAACTAAATGCATGTTTGCATTATACTTAATTGAATTAAATTGAAATGACGATTTTTATTACAGAAAAAAAGTACGTTTATTTAAAATAAAAATCAATTTTGCAAATTAAATTATTATATACCGGTACTTATTTGAAAGCAGGAAATTTTTATCGTTATACTCAATTATTGTGAAAAAATTTTTTTTATTAAATTACCAGTACCAGTTTTCCTGCGGAAATTATTAATTTTTTTATTTAATGGCATAGGAGATGGTAACGAATGCGTTTACCTGTTAAACATGTAAATTATACGTAGATTTTATGGAATATACTGTAACACGTTATGAAATACAACGGCGGAAAGGTTACACTTTTTTTATTTTAAAAAAATAGTAATTGTGAACTACGGTATCTTAAGAAGAAAATTTGCAAAAAGAAGTCGTTAAACTTGGATTTTAGATAGATTCAATATTCTGTACTGTAAAAAAAAACCCGAGAAAAAGGTGATCGATTTATTTGTACGTGACTAATTTTCAAATTCAAAATAGTGTTTAATGAGTTGGATGAAGCGAAAAGGAAAAATTGATTACTCGCAATGTTGCAATTGCTCACTAATCATTACACAGTATACGATGAACTTTCGTATAGAAGAAAAAAAATAAAATGATAAATGCATTTGAGTATTACAGGTGTTATTAGAGTAATTATATTCGATGGTCCATTGGTTGAAATGATTGCTATATGCTAAAATCGTTGACTTCATTTTAAAAAATGATTAAGAAAGTTGAAAAGTTGTCAGCGGGTCGTTGATATTGTTATCATTTATTTCCGGTGAATTCAATAAACACTTTACTAATTTTTTTTTTTTTTGTAACATTTTTTTTTTTTTTTTGCGTTACCACTGCAGTATGTTTCTTTTTTTAATAAATTTTGCGATTACATCGAAGAATTATTTTACTATCTCTTCTCATTTTTTTTCCGCTTTTTTTTCTTATACCATTTTGTTTAGTTTGTAATGTATAATGCTGAGTATCGTGTTAAGATTATGTTTCTGTTAAATTTATTCCGATCGTGAGATGTGAACGATATGGAGACATAATTAACACAATTAGTAATTTGCGCGCCCAAAAATCCACGGTTCACAGCTCCGAAGGGTACACCGACCACAAACTCTTCTCTCACGTCAGCTGTCATTCACTTACACACGCATACAAGGTTAGAAACAATTCATAAAAAAAATGAAGGGGGTAGATAATATTTTTGGTAGAGATATGCAGAGTGAGTTATGGAGAAGGTAATGGAAATGCGAAAAAGATGATAATTCAATGACCTGCCTGGCGTCTTGCTTTCTTCATCTTTCAGTCCTTTTCAAATACATCGTCACGATCTTCTCAGACCAAGAAACAATTCTTTCTTCTTCCGTGGAAAATGACAATTGCTCTTTAAAAAAAAAACAAAAAAACAGAGAGAAAAAAATTGAGATAAAAAAAGAGAGCAGATTTGGGTTTAGATTTAAAAATCATACCATAGAATCTTAAAGTTACTATAAAGAAAACACCGATGTTATTAGTGTAAATAAATAAACACGAAAGTTTTTTTTTTTGTAAAAATGGAATTTTATTGTTTACGTTTAAAAAAAAAATAATAACGTAGATTAAAACTAATAATTTGCAAGTGTTTCAATTTCAAATTATCAATTAGTTAGATAATAAAAAGTTTTTTAGTTAAACATTTTTAAAGTCAGTCAATTTTCTGCATTCCAAATCTATTCATTGATATTTATAAGTGATTGAACAATTATTTTTTAAAATTATGATAAAAAGGAGAGCAGATTTCGGTTTAGATTTAAATATCACACCATAGAATCTAAAACAATAAAGAAAATCCCGATGTTATTCGTGTAAATAAATAAACACGAAAGTTTTTTTTCTTTTGCAAAAATGGAATTTTATTGTTTACGACTTAAAAAAATAATAATAACGTAAAATGGAAACTAATAATCTGCAAGTGTCTGAATTTCAATTAATTAATTGGTTAGATAATAAATTTTTTTAGATAAACAGTTTTAAAGTGAGTCAATTTCCTGCATTCCAAATCAATTCATTGATATTATTAAGTGATTCAACTATTTTTTTTTTTTTTGTTTGAAAAAAATACTCTTCCTGTTATTCTTCTGCTTTCTCTTTCCATGTTTTCAAGTCTTCAGTTTCAATTGAAATTATGTTATTGTGAAATGGAGTGTAAAAATAATTTTTTTTTTATTTTAGCAATTGGAACAGGAGAAATATTCCTTACGACGTAAATTAGATAGTTTGGAAGAGGAGTACCAATCAAAAGTATTTGATCTACAATCGGACATTAAAAGTTTACAAATGGAATTAGAAGATAGACACATGGTAGAGAAATATTCGGAGAGGGAGAGGGTAAATCTCGTGCAAGAACTAAGCGACCAGAACACTAGACTCACGGAACAACTCAAAAACGTAAATTTTAATGCTGATTCTAATTAAAATACTTGATTAATGTAAATTAAAGAAAAAAGTGGGAGGGAAATGTTGATGACTGATCTAATTTATATGTTTGCAGTCTTCTTATATAGAGGAACAATTAGTAAATCAGCTCAAAATTTTACGAGACCAGTTTCATACTCGGCGATCTAGCTTTTCCGGTCACGTTGATCAATTGGAACTTCTTCGAGAAGAGGTGGGTACAAAATACTTTTACCTAATTACATTTTTTTTTAGCGTTTGCGGTTTTTTTTTTTTACTTTTCTTTGAATGTTTCAATTATTTTATTTTTTTTATTTCTTATTTAGATAAAAATTATTAGCGATAAGAAGTGTGATTTGGAGCGAAGAATAGAAGCTTTAGTTGAAGAGAGAGACGGAATTTCTTTGACGTTGGATGAATCGACTGACCGAATATTATTCTTAGAGAAAACTACTCGAGACCAAGAGTCAAAAGTAAATAAATTTTTTTTATAAAAATAGTAACCGACGTTATCCATAATTAAGAAAGCAAATTAAGCGAAGTAATTGATTTAATCGCAAAATTGATTTTTAAACACGAAATACTCATGAGATTTGGTTACGGTCGCTGCTTGTGCACGTTGTGTGCATAAAGTTTAGCTAAAGGTGCGGAAATGATTTTTCTCAAAATTAGTAAAGTGCATTACATGAAAGTTTATTGGAGATATCGACACGATCCCCATCTCAGTTCTGAAACTTAATCTGGAATATAGAAAGGTGGAGCGAAATAATTTCAAGTGAGTCATCAAGATTTTGATTCGTTTTCTTAAAAACGAATATTTGCAATCACTTTTCGTTTCGTTCAAGCAAATTCGGGGAAACAGGTGTGAAAATATAACAATAAAAAAAGAAGGTCGATCACGTTTCATTTATTTGACATATATACAATATTACCTTTTTCAACCTTTTTTCTTTGTTCTCGTGGAAATGTTTTTATTATAACTTATTTACTTAATTTTTTAAAAGTTAAAAATTATTTTAATTTTAGCGGAAAAGTAAATTGGCAATTAGACGATCGCTTGAATTAAAATCTTACAAACACACAAAAAAAAAAAAACTACATGTATTTGTTTTTGAAATGGAAGAATTATTTTATTTGCGAATTGTAATCAAATGAGGGTAAATAGGCCTTTTGAGAGAAGAGAACGAAATTGACGCTTGCGCAACTTAATCGAATATTTAGACCGTAATATAAATTTTTTTTTTATTAAATTGTGGGCGGAAAGTTAAAGAGAGGTTTTAATTTTTTTATTGAGTTTATTTTTCTTATGTTTATTCTATAAACATATATATGTTGATCGGCGTGCGTTCAAATTTTCACGGATTCAACAGTGCATTGAAACGTACTATTGCAACTCAGTTGTTTT
This sequence comes from Polydesmus angustus, assembly GCA_034698085.1. Lineage (NCBI taxonomy): Eukaryota > Metazoa > Arthropoda > Diplopoda > Polydesmida > Polydesmidae > Polydesmus > Polydesmus angustus. The sequence goes on along the minus strand of JAQGAY010000581.1, from coordinate 18,267 downwards.
AAGTGGAAATATTTACTGTTAACTTTTTAGTTGAAAAGAAAAATCAAATAAAGTTTGGGAATTCCCTTTAAAATATTAATTAAAAAAACAACTCTGAAAATATAGCCAAATTGATGATGAGTTAGCTTACTGGAGAAGTATACGCGCTTATATCCACGTTTAAGTTTAGTAAGGGTTTTTTTTTCTTTGAGGAAAAGTTTTTGGCAGCGCAATAAGAAAAGTTGGGAAATCTCTTTTAGTTTAGTATACAAGTTTATAAACCAAACTTACATACAGTATACTTATCCGTATTTACGATTAATTTTGCAGATTCGTCATCAAGAAAGAGATTTAGAAGAATTAAGGCAAATAAATGGACATCTTCAAGAACGATTGGAAGTGGTGTCAAGGCGGAGTAGCACTCCTGCAAGTTTGGCCCATACTTCTTTACTTAATGAAATTGAAATGTCCGAAGATGATGGAAATCAAGTTAGAACGAGTTAAAAAAATTAATACACAGGAATCATAATAAATTTGTTTATTATTAGGGATCCCATTTTCTTCACTCTCATTCATCGCCAATCAGTGCCAATGAAATCGAAGAAGAGGATATCGACGATATCGAATGCGATTCTCCTTCGTCGCATGAAATTGGCCATAATTCAAAAATTGACGATGAAGAATTGACAAAGGTATATTGTATAATTATTTATTTTAAAATCAATTCCTTATTTTTTTAATAATTTAATTTTTTTTTATAGTTAAAGGAAGAAGTTTTGGATGCATTTATTCATATAAAAAATTTATGTATGCAAATTAAACAACGACGGGGTAGCATCTCTACCGATTCGTCGTCATCTGAAGAAATGAATGTAAATTCAGTAAAAGTTGGGATGTTAACCGAGAGTTTAAAATTACTGAAAGGGTTATTAAGAGACATTTTAAGGCGAAACGCTAAAGGGGTAATAGTATAATTGTTTCAATTGTTGCAATGGCCATGAATTAGAATTTTTTTCTTTGCTAAATAGCCTTGTACAGCTTGCGGAAGAAGTTCAACGAGCGAAAAAGAGGATTTGGAAAAGGAAGTTAACAGAGAGTTGCAAAGGCTGCTAAACACCGAAGTTAGCAAATATAAACAGAAATGTGATGATGTTTACGGTTTGACGGGAAAAGTAAGCAAATAATAATTATAAGATTAAATCTCAACATTTTCTGAATGAATTTATTTTTCTCCAAAGTTGGATACGATGCAAATCGAGTTGAGAAATTTGAAGGAAGAGCGGGATATGCTGAGAAATGATCTTTCCAATACTTCATTGTCCAAAGATGAAGTCATCAAGAATGCGTGGGAAATTAGAGATAAAGCCCTGACTCGGTATTTATTTGATAATTTGGTAGATGAATATAATTATTTTTATTGACATGAAATATTTATAAATAGCAAAAATACCGTTGAAGTGGAATTGGCGAGAACAAGAATTGATATCATGCACATAAATAGTCAATTAATCGAAGCTATCCAACAAAAGTTGGAATTATCACAACAGCTCGAAATGTGGCAGGTTGGTATTTTGTAAAATAATTTTTTTATTATTATTTTATTCATGTGATTATTAATTTTTTTAGGTGGATATGCACGCCCTTCTTGATAGTCAGATTAAGAAAAAACTGAATCAGATCGAACAGGATTCTAATGAAGAAAGCGATGGCAATAATACAACCGGAAGTAGCGGAACTGGAAGTGCCTCTTCCAAACCTAAAAGGTTTAGTCTTTGGAAATAAATTTACACACTCGACCAGGTTATTTATTCCGTCCTTAAGTATAACGTCCAAATGTAATTTGACGAAAACTACGCCACAATTGTGATATCAAATGAAATTGAGGGTCAGTGAATGCAAAGAGAGATGTTAAATTTTTGCTGGCCATTTTAATTATTTATTTCCCATCTAATAATCAAATAATTTGTAAATTTTTAAACAAAAAATTGTTGATTTTGTACATACAGTAATTGGTTAAAATAATGGGGGCTTATGTATTATGTTTATATTCGACAAATTATGAAATAGTAGCGAACTGATGCAACTGAAACGAAAATTTTATTTATTTTTTTATTTTAAAATCTTTACACAACGGCTTAATTATTAAATAATTATTCTAATGTCGTTTAATAAGCAATAAATGTAGCTACTACTTCTAAAAATTCTTTAGGTTTTTCTGAATGTAACCAATGTCCCGCACCGACGACTGTATGAAACTGAGCTTTCGTAAAATATTTACGAATGGTTGGATAGTCTTCATTTCTATAAACGACATCAAAATTAGAGAGGAAAGAAACGAATAAAATTTCAAAGTATTCGTGACTAGAATTTAAGCATCGAGGTACCTAACGTAATCGGAGGTGCCTCCAGCAATGAATATTGTTGGTTTGTCAAATTTTTTCCCGGAAAATGACGATAGAGGAAAACCACGAATATTGGGAAAATTATCGGCCATTGCTTGCAAATCGCACTGCCATTTTGCACCACCAGTTGTTGGATCAGTTACTAAATTTGTAAGCAAAAACTGGCGCAGTGATAAATCCTACAAGATTACGAAATAATAATTTTAAATTTGGTTGTTGACTACACGCAGGTATGTAAATTATAAAATAACTGTTATTGTCGATGACAACTCATCATCTGCTTGTTTTCGCATTTTCGCCAAAGGTAAAGTAGGATTTATCTTTATGTCTAATAATGCTTCAACAGCCTTTGGCAACACGTGAGGATCCCTGTTATCCACTGGAGAAACGTCGACTATCACTAATCGCTCGATTACTTCTGGCTAACAAATGGTTTCAATCATAAATATTATTAATACCGACTAAAAAAATTTAGGAACTAACATTTTTAAGCGCAGCTGCCATAGCAGATCTTCCTCCCATACTGTGACCTATTAATATAGCTTTTGGATACCCATGGACACGCATAAAGTTGAGAATATCGTCACTCATTACGTCATAGTTAACAACAGGGTGATGAGGACTCTCTCCATGTCCTCGTGAGTCAACTGCAATGACCTACCAACAAATACCTTGCATTTAAAATTATTTTTTTAAATTACTGTCTTATAAATTCGCCCATTGCGTGCACAAACTTTTCGAAGAGTGGATTTGTTAATTGCTTTGGATAAAGAGTTCCAATTGGTTTTGCAGCCCAACGCACCGTGCAAAATTATGATAGGTGGTTTGGCATGATTCTCTATTCCGGTTTCGTTGTGAACTTTAAACGCAAGTTGCAGTGAATCATTTCTAATACATTAAGAAAATAAAATACGGTACAGAAATGGCTTTATTTTACATTGAGTTGGGTTAAAATTTTATTCCGTTTTACCATTATAAAACTTACCCTAAGTACCGGCTGATAGGAAATGTCTTCCATTTTCTCCATGAATTTAAAGATTTAAATAATTTAAATTTATACATGAAAAATATATAATTATTAATATATTATTATACTAAAATAAAATTTTCAACAAAATTAATATAACAGTGTAAACAGCTGATCGCGTCTGGTTTGACTAACTCTCGCTAGATGGCGCTTGTATAATTTATAAGAATTTTTTCCCGCCAGTCGCGCCATCTTAGTACCGGAAATGTTTTGCTGCTTCAAGTAGTGCAAGTTGGTAGTCGAGATAGCTTGGGGACAAAGTTTTGAGTTATTCTTCATATTGTGATTTAAATTTGGTATTCCAAGTGAAGAAATGGCAAGAGAATATGATCATTTGTTTAAACTGCTCATAATAGGAGATAGTGGTGAGTATAAATTTGTAATTTAATCAAGTTGATCGCTTTGCTTAAACATGCAAAAAGCCAACTGCGGCAGAGAAAGAGCAGAGAGAGGTTTGCCTTCTCACTGAGTCATGCTTATGTTTAGAATTATCTCCCGGTTCTCTTTACCCGGCACTCAAGTTCGTCTCGGTGCAAAGTCATGTTACACTTTGATTTTTTTTTTTTTTTTTTTGATTACCGTTTAGTCGATACATGAGAAAAAGTGAATATATAAATATTCAAGAAATTGTAAATTGAATTGACCGAAAGGTGCATGACAGCCGGAGCCTGTCAATCTACCTGGTTTCATTTAAAGAAAATGAAACAGGTGGTCAATTCTATTTCATACATTTCATTATCCCACAATTTTTGTATTAAATATAATTATCCAAAATTTAAATTGAGATAAATTGCGGTACGGCGATTTACGAATATTATACACTCCCACATCACCGCCCATTGCTTAAAAATATATAATGTTAGCTTTGACGATTATTTTAAAGCTCATTTTGAAAACAATTTAACGTTTTATAATATCAAAAATGTTATTTTATTAATCGGATACACACTTGACTTGAATTGTTTGTAGAAAGATTGCGATTGTAAATGTCACCACTTAACTATCGTAGTTGTCATATCATTGAATTTTTCAAAATTTGTAACAGGTGTTGGAAAAAGCAGTTTACTTTTAAGGTTTGCGGATAATACATTCTCAGGTATTGAAATTTAATTATTTAATGGAGATTAAATGTAAAGTTTTACTTTATTTTATATAGGAAATTACATCACTACCATAGGAGTTGATTTTAAAATACGCACATTGGAAGTTGACGGCGAAAAAGTGAAATTACAAATCGTGAGTTGAATTTAAGAGCTAATTTTAATGAAAAATGACAATTATTTAATGGATATTTATAGTGGGATACAGCGGGCCAAGAAAGATTTCGGACTATCACATCTACGTATGAATTTTTAATTTTTTTTTATTTGTATGAAACTGGTTTATAATTGTTTTCCTGTAGATATTATCGAGGTACGCACGGGGTCATAGTTGTTTACGATGTGACAAGCGGTGATTCTTTCGCAAATGTGAAAAGGTGGCTGCACGAAATTGATCAGAATTGTGATGTGGTCAACAGAATTTTAGGTTAATTAATTTTTTTTAAATGATTGCATTGTTTCTAATGAAGTTTGATGGATTTTTCAGTTGGTAACAAAAACGATTCGCCTGACCGAAAAGTAGTTTTGACGGATGACGCCCAAAGGTTCGCTGATCAAATGGGAATACAGTTATTTGAGACGAGTGCCAAAGATAACATTAATGTGGAAGATGTAATTCGAATCGAATGTTATAAAATTTCAATTTTTATTTTTAAAAAATTTTTTTTGTTAATTATTCTTTAGATGTTTAACGCTATTACTCGTCTAGTACTGAAATCAAAAAAAGAACAGAAAGAAAGGCAACAGCAGGAACACGATAGTGTTGTAAATTTGCGAAAAAGTGAAAAACGAGGAAAAAGAAAATGTTGTTGATTAATTTATAATAATAGGCGAGTATTATTTACTTTAACAGCATAATGATTAAAAAGTTTTTATTGTTAATTTCATTTTCCATCCCGTTAGAATACAGAAAATAATGACTGTAAAAATCTAAATATGTATGAAAAGTGGTTGTGTAGGTGCAGAAAGAGTGCTGAATGTTGCAAGTGTTTATACATTTCGTCTCAGTGCTAATATCCAAAGGTTTCAAGATTAAAAATGCTCAATTGATCTGAAATATAGGGTAAGGAAAATTTTTTTTGAAGTTTGTTCTGTACAGTTTATTGTAGTCTTTTGTTTGTTTGTTTTGTCTAATGATATTCACTACTATACATACAGTATAATTATAAATATATATCTATATATAATTGGCGAAATCATGTTCTTGTTAATATGTCGCTTTTTTCATTAGTGGAATTTAGTAATATCAGAAAAACTGTTTCGTTTGCATTGTCAATTATTGTGTATACATTTGTATACACTCGCATATTCAATCATCATATTACATTCACATAATTTAATAATGATTTGTGATTTTGCTATAATAGTAGTACTTTTTTTTTTAAAAAAAAGTTTGTAATTATTTAATAACAAGAAATTTTTACATTTCATTAAAACATAACCTTCGAGTTTTTTTAAAAAAATTCATCACTGACTATAATAGACTAATGAAATTAGATCTAAAATCAAAATGGTTTTATATGTTGAGGCCTCAATTTTTTTTATAATTAAATTAAAATGTTACTTTTTAACATGAGAGTTTATACATGATTGTACTGTATATTTGATTTTTTTATTTTATAATTAAAATTTTCTTTTGTCAAAAGATGTTCATTATCGATACATATTTCGTAATTTTTTTTTTTATAATACGAGAGCATTAAACATTTTAACGTGATTTTAGTCATTAAAATGTCTTATTAATAAAATAATTGAAGGTGCTGTAATGTTTATTGACTAATCAAAAATAAATTAATATATCGGGTATCACCGCATTGTGAAATCATATAGAAGTCGATTATAAGATAAACGATTTGGACTAAACTAGAAGAGGTACCTAAAAGATTTTTTTAAATAAAAATATTGTATATTCTATTGTTTTAAATTATAAATTTTTCCTCCCGTAATTTTAATAAACGATTTAAAAATCGTACTTGAAAATGAATGGCTGGAAAATCAAATTTTTAAAGTTACTGCGTAATTATTTTGTCATCGTTAGATGGCGCTAGTGATTTTGTACATTCAGCATTAAACATGGCGGCCACGGTAGACGTAAGTTTTTCCACATGGCTTTTACAAATATTTAAAAAATTAAATAACATTTTCTTAGAAAATTAAGCGTCTTATTTATCCTTTGTAATGTTTATTTGCGATTTTTTTATAGCAATCAAATGCTGTTCGTGATATTCCTTTACGATGGATAACGGCAAGTTCAAAGGAAAGAACTGCACTTTTTGAATATTTGCACGCATTAGTTAATGCCGGTGGTAAGATAATGTATTTATTGAAATAAATATGAACAATATATTTAACTATTTACGAAGTTAAACTTGTAATACGAATGATTGTTATATTTACTTAAATTATATAAATTGAAATTTAAGTGTAGGCTTATTAGTTTTTTACATTAATGAGTTCTCTGTCAGATGTTCCGGAAGGAATTATCAAAGGTCTATTTAGACTTTTGCCATCAGCTTTGCCTCGCTATGTTGACAGCAAATCCAGATCTCTTATTGAACAATTAATAATTAAATTGGCTAAGCGTTGGCCGGAATTTTCATTTCGGTTCATGATTTCAACATGTTCGACTTACGTAACTGGTCTCAACCAATTATATGCCACGTAAGTATTTGAAAATTTTAAATTGTAGTTGGATATTTTGATAATTATACAGCATTTTAAATATTTTTTATTCATTTTTAGCCCGTACGTGTCAAAGACTTGTTTGACACTTCTTCGATGGCTTTGTTCTCTCTTGCGAACAACATCAAAACAAATGGATAAAATAACAGCTGATGATTTTAAGCAAAGTGTACGAAACAATCTTATTATTTGTAGGTTATTATAAGTGTTTAACATATAAATGTACTTGTTCAGGTTGTGATTGTTATGCAGTTGATGAATCGCATAGCTGCTTGTAATCGCACTATTTATGCTCGAAAGGCATATCGACAACTTGCTTACACTTGGTCTCAGGTAAAATTATTAATTAATTAATAATTATTATTTTTTTAAAATATAATTTAATTAGATTCATGTTTATTAGAATAAAGATATATTGAATAAATTTGTTAACGTTGCCGTAAATAGTGACCCGTCAATAGAAGCCATGATCTTAACTTCCTATTTAATCAAATATTTTGTTGAGGTCAAAGACAACAGTCAAATTCTTCTTTTAAAAGTTTGTTTTATAAGTAATTTTTAGTGGTTTTTTTAAATAATTTATTGGAACTTTTATAGAAAAATGCCATTGAAATGCTAATTAAAAGCGTAATTGGTGGTAAAGGCAAACCACCGAGTTATGTTTTGGTATGAATACTATTTTAAAGAAAAATTTAATTGGATCTGTAATTATTGTATTTTTTTAGGATTATTGTTCGCCATTTTTGAAATTAGTGAGCCATGAGGAGTTTAAGACTGTGCTTCTTCCAGCTATTTTAAAATCACTTTTAAGAAACCCAGAAGTTATTTTGCAAAGTAATTTAGATAGAAGCGTTTTTTTTGTTGGAAAGTATATGTAATTGTGTTTTCTATATTTATTGTTTGAATTTTTGCAGGCGTTTCTCAAATCTTAGCAATTTTAACTTTGGATCTTAGCAACTACGCATTAGAATTGGGAAAAACAATTGGAAGTATGTTTTTTTGATTTATCAATAACGATTGTTTTAATTTTTTTTTTTTTGATAATTAAGGTGGTCTTTATTCAAAGGAAGATTATATTAGAAACGAGTCTTGTGTTGCAATTAAAAATTTAAGTTTGCAGTGCAGTGAACCAGATGTTTTGCAATTATTGTTTATGCATTTTGTTGGTATTATGAATGGTACTTTAATTTCCATTGATTTAGGTTTCACTGATTTATTAAAGTCATTAATTGCTTTACAGGGTCTGCAGGAAAGCTTACAGTAACTGGCCAGCGAATAGGGGTTATTACCGGTTTAGGATATATAAGTTATACAACTTCTCCGCCATCTTCTTTGCAACCTTTAGTATCTATAGCTTCATTAGAATTTATTAAGATTTTAGAGTCTGAAGGTGATCAATTATAGGCATTGTGATATATATTTCCAATTTGCATTTAAAAGCGTATTTATGATTTCGTTTTTAGTTCATGAAGGAACATTGATGCATACTTTAGCCATGCTAACATTATGGTGCTCTCGTTTTACAAATGAAATTCCTCAACCATTAATTGATTGGTTTAATGTATGTACAGCCGAATTAATTTTGTATGTAATTATACTGTACCTATATATTTTTTGGTATTTATAGAAAGGAGTGGGATTAAAAACTTCAACATCTGCCATTCGAAATAGTTATTTTACGTGCATGTTGGCTGCTTTTAATGGTTAGTTAAATCAATATTTTTTATACTTATTAAATTAAAGGTTAAATGAATTTTTTGTAGGAGAAACTTTAAAACAAGGTGAAGTTCTAATTCCTGTTTTACTAAAAACTGTTGAAAAAGCAGCAATACAGTCGGCACAAATTGCAGTTGTTACTGAGGGCTTGACTGCTACTCTGTTATTGCTGAGGCTTAGAATTTTTAATCCTCTAATTGGTAACGCTAATTGTTTTATATTTTAAAATGCTGTGTATAGTAATTAAATTTTCGTCATGTAGAGCCAAAAATAAGTTCATTATGGAATGTTATATTTGATTTGGAGAAGCAGGTTTTTGTTTCAGAGAAGTTTTTAACGTCCGCCAGCGAAGAAGGTATAATGTATTGTCTATCCATTTATTTGGACGATATTAAATTAACTCTGCTTTAACAGCTCTTGGAGTTTTAGCATCTGTGATAAAACATCTGTTTTTAGACTTTCCCGAAAAAATACATAACGATTTAAGGTGTTTGTTGGTTTTGAGAATGTGTTTTTAAAAATTGTTACTGTAATTTAAAATTGAATTTTTAAAGTCTTTATTTGCGTGCACTCGTCTTTGGATTAACGAGACCTTCGTATTCTGGATATCGCAGTATTTCTGTAATTGTGAAACGTTTAATTTCTTCACTTGGTGGAGGGCAAACAGCGTCTTTGTTTTTAAAAGAATTTTCAAGCTTCATTCACAATTCAAAAAATAAGGTGAGGTTATTAATTATCAATACTGGAGCATTATGTTAATTTTATTTATTAGATTTCTGGAAGCAAATCCTCTGATCTTGAGGATCAACAAGATTCTAATGGAAGCCCAACTTCTGAAGGTACAGTGGTGGTATCCCAAAAATTAGCAGTAGCTTGCTTGGACTTAATTTGTAGTAGCACTTATGATGCGGAAGATGAAAAAATAATTTTGTTTGATTTGCTAACTAGTGCTCATCATCCTGCAATAGGTAAGAATTATATTGATGAAATTTTGTTTGAAACATATTTTTTTAATTAAAATTATTCTTTAGTGGAAATTCAACCAGATTGTTGGACCTCTTTAGCTCTTAAATTACATCAAGATCCGCACTTGTTTTTGTTAAAAAATATTGATAAAGTTTGGGAATTAATTTCCGATGGTGAAATATTGACGCCGGCAAGTTGCACTTTTTTTAGGAAACTTTTTGATTTTTATTTGTGTAATAAATATATTTGTTTTTTATGTTTTAGACTCGTAGCAATATTGTGAAGACGTTTGTTTTTGTGTGTCCTGATGAAGCTCTACCACTAATAATTGGAAATCTTGAGAAAAAGTGTAGTGATTCAGAATTGCAGATCGTCACTAAAAGAGAATACGAAATTTATTCAACACCTGAAGGAGTTTTATATAATAAATCTGCTATAGAAAAGTTTGGAAGTTTGACGTGAGACATTGAGCAATTAATGAAATTTTGTTTTATAATTATAGTGTGTTTGAAGAAATTGTGTCTACGAAAAATATTAAAAGGGAAAGTAAAATTTATTCATATAAAGAGCAGATGGAAGAAATTGAATTAAGAAAAGTAAATTGATTTGATTGAAATGGTTTTATGGATCTTTAAACTGTGTGTATCAATAAAGGAATTAGAAGCCAAGAAAATTGCGAAAGGGATAAAAGTGAAACCTGAATTAACACCAAAGCAACAAGAATTTATGAAAGTAGAGCTTTTAAAGGAGTCAGCAATTCGGAGTCATATTCATAATGTAAAGTATTCAATTGTTTTATATACATTATATTTTTGTTGCAGGTATTTCAAATATTTTATATTTTTCACAAATTAACAGCTTGTGGTAAAAGTCAATCACGCTTTAGATGTTGCTATTTCGGCTATCGAAGGAAGTTCTACAACCGTTTTTTATTGTGATCGCATAGTTCGCGCAGTGCTGGTGGCCTTACGTTCACCAGTATCTGCTCAAAAAGCGAGTGCTTTATTCTTGATTTTACAAAAGTTTGTGTTAGGTGAAAAATATAATAATTTAGGTAAGTTTTTGTTATATTTATTTGAGACAATTATAATTTTATTTTGGGGTTTTTCTGTATAGGTATTTTAGTTGCCCATGTGATTTTAAGACTGTGGGAATGTGCAGCTCAATTAGATAAAGCTTGGCTTCAAGAGAATTTGTTAACAGCAGTTACTCGCACTATACAAGTGCTTCACGCCGTCACTGTTCGGCATGTTTAATAATTATTTAAAACATTTTTTATGGGTTTAGCTAAATTAGACTTTATTTTTTAGATGTGATAGCCCAGATTCGCAAAATATTATTCCGCAATCATTAAACGCTCCAGCCTTTACTTATATCTTTCCACTGATTGAAAAAGCTTTATGGCATGGCGGTGAAAAAATTAATAAAGACGAATCAACTATTATTAAAGGACTTGAAATAATAGTAGAGCACACCCAAATGAGAGCACTCGTTGGACAAGAAACGGATTTACTAGTTAATTTAAAAATATTTTTATTATGTAGCTGTTGCTGATTATAATGTTTAATTGACAGAATAATCCCGGCCTTTTACCTAGGAAGAACATGATCAAGTTACTTATTGATATGTTGGAATCTACTACCGGGCAAATTCAAGTAACTGATTAACTATTATTTTCATTTTATTTAACTAACATTTTAAATTTATTTTGCAGATACTTAGTGGACGAGTTTTATTGCAAGTGATTGAATCTGCAAGCGGGAAACCTGGATGCGCATCAGCTTCCAAGGACGAGATTGAAGTTTTAGTTTATGCCTTACAATCTTCTGTAGGTGCTGCTCGGGAAGGCGCCTTACGTGTAAGTACTAAAATATTAATACTTGTAAAATGATATTTCAGTAAACATTTATTTTATTTAGAGTATACAAGTTTTGAGTCAGCTTTTAAAGTTGTACATTAAAAAACCTGAAGGTGCTTTTGTCGTTCGACGATTGTGGGTTGCACGGTTTGATCCAAATGAAGACATTGCAAAAATAGCTGGAGGGTAATTTGCTTTCATTTATTATAATGGAAATGTGTGTTACTAATTAAATTTTTTAATAATAGGCTTTGGTTTAGTTTTAATTTAAAACCTGATATTTTACTTTGCGATGATCTGCTTACCGATATTCTTCATCCAGAATTAGTAGTGAGACAGTCAGCATCCAGCGGTTTAGCTGAACTTTTAAAAACATTTTCTTCACAAGGCTTAATTATCCTTCACAAGATGCTGAATTTATACCGCGGAAAACTTGAAGTTGGATTTTGCTTATTCTGATTTTAAAAATTTTATTCAATTACTGTTTTGTAGATGCCACCTCCAACGTTAGATTCGTTTGGAAGAATTGTTTCTGAGACTCAAGTAGACAATTGGGAACCTCGTAGTGGAATTGCTTTGGCTATTAAAGAATCTGTTGCACACCTCTCGTCCTCTGTCGTTCCTGAATTAATGAAGTTTTTCATGTTTGAAGGTTTGGGTGACCGCCACGATACTGTTCAAACGAATATGTTGGAGGCTGCTCAAGCTGTTATAGATGCTCATGGAAAAGTTAGTTTTTTTATATTTTTTAGATTGAGTAGGATTTTAAAATTTAATATATTTAGGAAACTATTGGGGTTTTATTGCCAATGTTTGAAAATTGTTTAAAAGAAGCGCCTGATTCATCATCGTACGATTTTATAAGGCAGAGCATTGTTGTACTAATGGGCGGATTAGCTAAGCATTTGGACAAAGATGATCCTAAAATTTGGCCAATTATTAATGAACTTATTCAAGCTTTATCCACTCCGTCTCAGCAAGTTCAGGAAGCTGCAGCTAATTGTCTCCCTTCCTTAGTACCAGCAATTAAAGAACAAGCGCCAGAATTAGTTAAAACGTTACTTGATAAACTTGTTACATCAGAAAATTATGGTGTTCGCCGTGGCGCTGCTTATGGTATTGCAGGAATGGTTAAAGGCTTAGGAATTTTATCTTTAAAGCAACTCGATATAATGACTACTTTAACAGAAGCCATCCAAAATAAATCTAATTATCGAGCTCGTGAAGGTAAAAAAACTCTAATTAATGTATCTAGCAAACGAGCTAATATAGTAATATTTTTTAGGTGCTCTATTTGCTTTTGAAATGCTTTGCAACTTATTAGGGCGTTTATTCGAGCCTTATGTTGTTCATGTATTGCCTCATTTATTGCTATGTTTTGGTGATAACAATCAATATGTCAGACAGGTATTTAATTTATTTTGGTATTTTGGACGATTTAATTGTACTTTGCAATATATTATTATTGTTTTACTAGGCTACTGATGATACAGCCAAAGCTGTAATGAGCAAATTAAGTGCGCATGGAGTGAAACTCGTTTTACCTGCTCTTTTATCTGCATTAGAAGAAGATTCTTGGAGAACTAAAACTGGCTCAATCGATTTATTAGGAGCAATGGCCTTCTGCGCTCCAAAACAATTGTCTTCGTGTTTACCAAGTATAGTGCCAAAACTGATAGAAGTTTTATCCGATTCTCATGTTAGAGTTCAGAAAGCTGGTGCTCAAGCTTTGAAACAAATTGGCTCTGTTATTCGAAATCCTGAAATTCAAGGTAAATAATCATTTGTTAGTGTGAGTTGTCGAATAAATTTTTCATTTTTTGCTTGTTCCAGCTTTGGTGCAAACGCTCCTTGACGCCTTGCAAGATCCTTCAAAAAAGACTTCGGCATGCCTACAGACGCTACTTGCGACAAAATTTGTACATTTTATTGACTCTCCTTCTTTGGCCTTAATTATGCCAGTCGTTCAGAGAGCATTTCAAGATAGATCAACAGAAACTCGAAAAATGGCTGCTCAGATTATTGGAAATATGTATTCCCTTACCGATCAAAAGGATTTAGCTCCATATTTACCCAATGTTATTCCTGGATTGAAACAATCTTTGCTAGACCCTGTACCAGAGGTAAATAGGTTGGTCGAAATTGTTTTTAGTTTTTTTTATTTAAGCCATTTGTTTTAGGTTCGCAGTGTTGCAGCTTGCGCTTTGGGAGCAATGGTTAAGGGCTTAGGAGAAAGTAGTTTTGAAGATCTTTTGCCTTGGCTAATGCAAACTTTAACTTCTGAAGCAAGTTCTGTTGATCGTTCTGGCGCCGCGCAAGGTATTAATGCTTTCTCATGAAAGTTGCAAATTTTTTTTTTATTTAAATGTTGAATAGGTCTCAGCGAAGTTGTTGGAGGATTAGGAATTGAGAAACTTCATAAATTGATGCCAGACATTATCACAACTGCTGAAAGAACTGATATCGCTCCTCACGTGAAAGACGGTTACATAATGATGTTCATTTATATGCCAGTCGTTTTTCAAAAAGAATTTACCCGATACATTAGCCAAATAATTAATCCTATTTTAAAGGTAGGTTAGATTACTTTAAAATTTATTCCAAAATTATAACAATTGTTTATGCTACTCTAAGGCATTGGCTGATGAAAGTGAATTTGTCAGAGAAACTGCTCTAAGAGCTGGTCAACGCATTGTTAATATGTACGCTGAATCGGCAATTCAGCTTTTGTTACCTGAGCTAGAAAAGGGACTTTTTGATGACAATTGGAGAATCCGTTATAGTTCGGTTCAATTGTTAGGTGATTTGCTTTATAAAATATCGGGAGTAACAGGAAAAATGACAACTGAAACAGCTGATGAAGATGACAACTTTGGAACAGAACATTCGCACAAGGTAACTTTTTCAATATACTCGCATTTATGTGATTTAATGTTAATTTAATAAATTTATTTTAAGGCAATACTTGGTATTCTTGGTCACGATAGACGAAATAGGGTTTTGGCTGGTTTATATATGGGTCGATCAGATATTGCTCTAATGGTGAGACAAGCAGCACTTCACGTATGGAAAATTGTTGTAACAAACACTCCTCGCACTTTAAGAGAAATTCTTCCTACTCTCTTTTCATTGCTTTTGGGGTGTCTGGCGAGCACAAGTTATGACAAACGTCAAGTAAGATACCGGAAAATAGCTTTCCAAACTTTTTGCTCAAATGTTTTTATTGAATAGGTAGCTGCTCGAACTCTCGGAGATTTAGTTCGAAAATTGGGCGAACGAGTATTACCAGATATCATACCAATTTTAGAAAAAGGTTTAGAATCTAATCAGCCTGATCAACGGCAAGGTGTCTGCATCGGCTTAAGTGAAATAATGATTTCCACTAGTAAAGAAATGGTTATGATGTTTGTTGACAGTTTAGTTCCCACCGTTAGGTACATTTAATTTAACTTTTTTTTAAAAATGTGGTTATTTGAGTTTTATAAATGCAGAAAAGCTTTATGTGATCCTTTACCTGAAGTCCGTCAAGCTGCTGCCAAAACATTCGATAGCTTGCATAGCACTGTCGGAAATCGGGCTTTAGATGATATTCTGTCGCCTCTACTTAAACAACTGGTAAAATAATTGCATATTTAAAAATGCATTCCTAGTAATTATTATTATTAATTCCATTAGGGCAACAATGAAAAGGGTGATTACGCTTTAGATGGTTTGCGACAGGTGATGGCGGTCAAAAATAAAGTTGTATTACCATATTTAATTCCGCAGGTATTAATACTGTAGTGTACTGTATTATTATTTATGCTAATGAAGTGTCATTTTAAATTAATATTATTAGTTGACGACTACTCCAGTTAATACAAAGGCGTTATCTATTTTGGCATCTGTGGCCGGTGATGCATTAACTAAACATCTTGGAAAAATTTTACCTGCACTTCTTTTAGCTTTAAGTGAAGCTTGTGATACTCCATCAGAGCAACAAGTATTTATTTTTACTTTTAAAGTTATTTTTAAAAAAAGTAATTTTGTGATGTATTTTTTTAGGAATTAGATTATTGTCAAACGGTCGTACTCTCTGTAACGGAATACCCTGGTATCCATACCGTTATTGATGATTTGTTGGAAGCTACAAAAAGCAAAAATGACCGTGTAAGAAGGGCAGCGGCTATGCTATTGTTCTCTTATTGCTCTCAGTCCAAAGCAGATTATTCTTCACATGTTCCTCAGTTGATTAGAGGATTGATTCACCTATTTACTGATAAAAACAAGGCAATATTGCAATTGGCTTGGGAAGCATTAAATGCAGTCACTAAGGTATACATTAATAAAGTAAAATACAGGAATACTTACAACATTGAATGTAACATTTTTTTAAAGGATTTGGAAGCAAATGAGCAGGCTCAGTATGTGGCAGATGTTAGACAAGCTGTTCGCTTTGCTGTTAGCGATATTAGCCCTGAAAAACTGTTACCAGGTTTCTGTCTGCAAAAAGGAATAGCTCCTATTCTACCCATATTTCGTGAAGCCATTATTAACGGTGCTCCAGAAGTTAAAGAACAGGCAGCCATTGGGTTAGGTGAGGTTATAAACGTTACAAGTGCGGAAGCTCTTAAACCATCCGTTGTCAACATAACGGGTCCACTTATTCGAATCTTGGGTGATCGTTACGTTTGGAATGTAAGGGTTGCTGTTTTAGAAACGTTAGCTCTTCTGTTATCTAAGGTAATTTTTAAATAACTAACATTCTGCTGTGTTTAAATAAGGCTTTTAAAATGTCTTTTTTTTGTAATTTAGGTGGGCGTAATGTTAAAACCATTTTTGCCTCAATTACAAACTACCTTTCTAAAAGCATTAAGTGATCCTAGTCGCCAAGTACGCATTAAAGCAGGAACCGCATTAAGTCATCTTATTGTAATACACACAAAAGCCGATCCATTATTTTTAGAACTACACACTAACATTAAAAATGCTGATGATCCTGGAATGAGGTAGAAAATTATTTTGTACTATTATTTTGATCGCATTTGTTATTTTGATTTTATTCTGTTGTACATTTAGAGAAACTATGCTGCAAGCTTTAAGAAGTGTTATTACTCCATCTGGGGATAAAATGAGCGACGCTATTCGTAAATCAGTTTTAATTACACTTCAAGGATTAATTTCCGCTAGTGAGGATGCCACAAGATTGGCTGCCGCCGGTTGTTTAGGTGCACTTTGCGCAACTCTTAACGAAAGTGAATTGAAATCTATTGTCAACGATGTATTATTAGGTTACTGAAATGCTGAAATTTACGGGTTGAATTTTGAATTTTCGGCTTATAATGTAAGCTTTTTCAGATCACGATACATCCCTTGATTGGATGATTAGACACGGCCGCTGCACAGTTCTAATGGTGGCACTAATAGAAGCGCCTGATGCCATCCTTACTCCTGAATGGACTGATTTAATTGAAAAAAGTTTATTATCTTACATAACAAATGATAGGGTATATATTATATTAATTATTTACATTTAATAGAATGGGAAAGTTTTTTATTATGTTTTTGGTTTTAGGTTCCTATCGTCTTAAGTGCTGTGAGATGTGTTGGGGTTTATTTGCAGCAGCAACTTTTAAGAAATAATGCTTTTCCACAACAATTAGTTCAAGTTCTTGCTAAAGTACTGAAGCTAAATAAGTTATTTTAATTGACAACGTTGTAATTAATTATACGCTTTTGTAGCTGATGAATCATTCGTCAAACGAAGTGAAACAGTTGGTAGCTCAAGTGGGCACATTTTTAGCTCGAAGTAATTCGAGGCTGCTACCTGAAACTATATTAAAGCCCATGATACCGATGTTGGTAAATGGAACAAAAGAGAAAAATTCTGTTGTAAAAACGAGCAGTGAATCGGCGTTAGTATCATTACTAAAATTAAGGAACGGCGACGATGATTTACAGGTAAAATAAAATTCAATTTCTTCTCTAATAATGTTTTCATAATACGTTTATTTTGAGCAGTTATGTTTAAAAGTATTGGACGCTGGAGCAGGGGAAGCGCTAAATGACGTTATAAACAAAGTTTTACGAAAAGTCGCCTTGCAACCAGAACCCAAGGAAGGACCTTTAGATAATACAATATTAACTTGACCTTTAATTTGTTTCATTTATAGCATATTCGGCATTTGTGCTCGATTAAAATATTGCTTATCTAAGTGCACATTTCAATTTATGCCGAATTTTGTGTTGAACAGTTAATTAAACCACGTCCAATTTATAAAAGTGTTTGCATATTTTTTAATCTAGATAAAATCCCATGATCAAGAATAAGCTATTATTCTGAATACAGAGTATATCTATATTTAGGCTTTATTCGTGTAAAATACTGTACTTTATAATGGATTGGTTATTGTATTTAGTTTAAATAACAGTTAAGGGGATGCTAACTTTTATTCACTTGAATCTTTCAACGAAACTATACTAATGTTTATAAAGTTTAAACATAAATATTTAATTTTCCAAACGAAACAAAAATTTACTGTAGGTTACATTTTATTT
>JAQGAY010000580.1:0-24110 GCA_034698085.1 Polydesmus angustus | reverse complement strand
TAATTTTAATTATTGATCTCACCGCAGTGTGAACTTTGAGATTCTGGATCAAAATTTTGACAAAAACGTAATGACCAATATAAGTTAGCTGGTCGGCATTTTCCTTTTTAAGTACATTTTTTTTAGATTCAGGTTTTAAATTTAGGAATTAAACCAAATACTTAAGGCTTTGTAAATCCCAAATCCGGCCCTGAACGCACACCTACATTTGACAGCGGCTATATTTCTTCCGACGTTAGGGTTTGGTTTAGTTAGGGGAGAGTTGTTATTGTTTCCTCTCTATCTCCCTGCCGTTTTTTTTTATACCTTTGAATACATAATTAAAATACCCCGTCGGTTCGGCATACTGTATTATTGTTGGAGGAGTATTCACTATTCCACTACTGATCGTCCATCCGTTCAAATTACACTTTTTTTTTCTTTTGTCTTTGTTATTTCCCAGAATTTTTTTTCTCTACTGTTAGCAGATTGTTTTTGGGAAATTACCGACTTGTACACCCATCTAATTTTTTAATACAATTTTATTTGTTTCTGTTGTTGTTTTTGGCTAGTCGTGAAACTCTGATAATCCGATTATGAAACGCCGGACGGATTGTGGAGTTGTTCATTATAGTAATTATTGTTTGCGAAATACAGTCACGCACGCACATTTAGTGCGAAGAAAAAGATGGCTTGATTTTTTTTTTTATTTTTTTTATTTTTAGTATGGCTCGAAGAAATGAGCGTTAAAAGGTCTTCGGCTTTATTATTGTCACGTGTTGTCACAATAAACTGTGATTTAAGTACTGCGTGTGAGAAAATGTTATTTAGGAAAGCGCCATTACAGCTTGTTTGGGATTTGAAGCTCGACTAAAAGAACTTTAGAACTTATGCGGTAATAGCTCGCGCTATTATTTTGATGCTATAAATAAAAAGTTCAGTACGTTTACTTATATATCCGCTGTTTAATTATTCCAATAGATAAATATATAAATTTTATTGATGCCATTTTTTTTTATTACCCCCGCAGGTGAATGCAAACGTTTTTCAATAGTTTATGGATTTTTCACTACGAGTTGACAGGTTACTAAAAGGTCGATATAACAAACGTTTATGAGATATGAAATTTGGTGAATCGACTAAAAAGTTTGTAAAATTGAAAATATGTAACTAAACTTTTATAGAAAATTTCAGGGGAAAAAATAATCAACTGTAAATGTTCATGTACGTGACGACACTACCACTTTGCTGATATGTTATTGAAGTACAGTACATGTACTGTAATATACCGGGCATCCTATTTGTTTTATATTCAAGCTGTTGTCAATCTTTTTGTTGACTGAACATTTTGCGGCTCAACAAATTTTAACTTTATTCTAATTACGCTTGTTCTGGTTAAGCGTTAGCTGATCCAGCTAAATTAACTCGTAAAAACCTTTTTCGCTTAAGTATCTCGTCATCTGTTTTGCATACATGTGCCGCATCGTTGTAAATATTGACTCCGAAGCGAGCGCGTGACGAATAATGAAGTCATCTTAAATTAGCTCAAGCGAAAGAAGAAAAAAAAAACAACTCAAGGGCACGCTTAACAGAATTTGGCAGGAAACGTTAAAAAGTGTTGTTAAATGCGGCTCCAAATTTTGACTTTAGTCTCGTAAATTTATCTCGGGGGAAAAAACAAAAAGATTTGTATGTAAATTGTTGGAGAAGAAAACTTTCTATTACTGTATATGAAACATTTTTTGGGTGGCGTGTTTTCACGAGAGAAAGAAGAAAAAGAAAAGAAATTGGCTCAGACAAATTAATTTGGAGAATGAACTTGGCGGTTGTTTGTGGATTCCTGAGCAGGAAATCGAACGCGGTGAACTTGTTTTGAATTTTGGAAAATGAATGGCCAATTGGAAACTGGTTTATCACGCTTCCAATTTAAATTAATGCCATACCTTTTACATCACCTCGATAGCGCACCGTATTTTATCTCAGTATTCGATTTTACTGTTTAAAAAATTTTTTTTGTTTGTTTAATAGCTAAATAGGAGGGAAACTAAAATAAATATAATAGTTGGGAAATGTTGAAAGACAACTCCGTAATAAACGACAATGGCAATGACGAAGAGAACCGACGATACCTATTTACACAATATAAAGCCATGCATTTTTTTGAACGGTGGAAATTACGCTCAAATCGTACATGCCGACAATTTCAACAAAACAAATAAATCTCAGTTTTAAACTGATAAAAAAAAACGCAATTTGCATCTGTTGTCGTGGTGAATTATTTGATTTGGTACGATGCCGAGTTATTGATAGGATAGGTAAAGTGACGTCAGCGTTTGCTTTTGAATACCTGTTAATCAACAGTCAAATAAGAAATTTTGAATAGACTAATTATTGTTTTTACTAATAGAAGAGGTTTTTTCAAAAGCGGTAAATTATGATAAATTAAAAAAAAAACAAAACGTTGGCGTTTGTGTGGCTGTTTTTTTTTTCTTCTTGCGGAAGTTGTTCCTTTCACTATCAGTCTATCTCACTCCCTTTCCCCTCGTCATTAGGCGTGCTCACGTTTTTCTAAATTAGAAAAGCGCAACCCCGAACGCCAATTTAATTTTATTTTCGTTTTTTGACGGAATCTGTAATTTAATTAATTACAGTATTAGTTTTGCAAATATAAAAATGCAATTGAATTTTGATGATCTTTTAAAAATGTTAATGCCGCGATATTTTTGTGGCTTTAAAGTTTTTTTTAAAAAAGTTAGTTAGTGTAGGTATTGTGCAATAATAATTTTTTAATTAAAAATTATCTAATTTAATTCTATATGCTTGCTAGCAATTACAATATTTTAAAATTTACTTTGGTTTTTTAATAGGTTTAAATTATCTAAATGTATTGTAGAGTTTGCCTAGGTTGAAAAATATTCTAATGGAATAACTTAAAGAATGATTATTAACTAAATTACACGCAACTAATAATCGCCATGCATAATGAAAAGCAGCAGCGTTGCGACCATGACAAATTCATAATTATTTTTTCTAAAAAAAAATAGTTGACGCGTAATAAAAATCTTATTGAGTGGAAATACCGAGTCGCAAACGAAAGTGCATGACATCAATAATTTGCTAACGAATTCCGGCTTTAACTAATTTACATCATTTTTATTCGTCTATCGTGCGATTCTCGTATTTGCACAAGCAAAAAATGTAAGTGGTCTACCGTACTTTAATTATAATTTTAATGCCTAAATAAAGAATATAGTAGAGGGTAATTAAACATGTACTGTACTTTTAATTGCTCGATGAATATTAATATTTTTTATTTGAAATCTTCGATTGGCTGAGAATTGTTTCTGTGAAAAAAATTTTTGATTTGAAATTACAATAAAATGTGGTTTGTTTGAAGCACGACAGGTGAGCATTGATGACCGGAAAGTTTTTTTTTTGTGGATGTAATGGCACGTAAGTTGCTTCGAATGAGACCTAAAAGAAAACAAATCGACTTGTTAACGTTTTATTGAGGTTACACCTCACTTTTGTGTATATTGGAAATATTTTTTTTATCAACAATCTGAAATGCAATAAAATTTAACCGCAAAGTTGAATATGCATGCATACATACGGTACAATGCCATATAATTTTTTTGTCTAATCTCATCTGCACGTGTGTGTGTACATTTCATTCCGAATCTCGCTGGTTACACGTTGGTTTACCTTGGCTTTCCGTCCGATCTTTCACCTTTTCAATATAATCAGATACGTTAGGTATCATAGGTCATTTAGCTTAATAGAAAGGAGAGCTGGAGGAAATTAGAGAAAGTGTATTATTCAAACGAATGCGTCTATTATTTGAAAAACAAACTAGGAGAAAAAAAAATAATCTTTTAAAATTGATAAAAATTTATCTATTTCAACGAGAAATCCAAGCTCTTTTTTGTTATTGTTTGTGTACATAATGCAATATACTGTATATCGGGGGATATTATTTATATCAGTATGTTGATTTAGTTTTCACTTACCCTCAAATTTGTTTAGACCGTGTCGTTAGACTCCGAAAGATTTTTTTTAAGGCGGTTATTTTTTTTTTTTTTTTTTTTAGTAAAAAGGTTTGGGTGTTATCACACGCTTGAAAACAGCCGCACACCAAGTTCAAATTTCAGGGCTCGAGCTTACATTTTTTTCCCTCAAAAACGTAACACGACATATTTGAAGATTGCGTTTTGGAGAATTTGACTCGCAGTTTTTTATGTTGCCGCGAAAACTATATTTAGGAACTTTTCTTCTTTCCAACATTTTTTATATACCGTATTTATTTGTTTTTTTCATTATGAAACGTTTTTTTTTAGTATTTTGCGGTTCGTCGCGCACTTGTACGTTATGTTTTCCATCGAGACACGACAAACTCCCCGCTATTTTTTTTTTTTTAAGTTTTCGCAAATGATGTTGATACGGAATTTCAGAAGTTAAAGAACTTGGAACAGTCAGAAGGGAAAGAAAAAAATTCTTGTTATCTCTTTCTCTCACTCCCGCAAATTACTTCCCTTTTTACGGGAACCAAAATAAATTCAAAATGAGTCGGAGATTATTATTTTTTTTTTTTTGAACGAAGACGAGAGGAAATAAATATATTTACTGTAACTTATACGCTAAGAGAGAGATGGAATAAGTGGAGAAAGGAAGGGAAAGCTTGAAAAAGACACTTAAACTCGTCAATCATTTCCGAAAAGAAAATGTACGGGAACAATAAAATTGAATAGAACTGCGCTCGCTTTACTTAGCTTTCTCGGTTATTCGAACAAAATAGAACCCTATCCCAACCCATTTGGCGTCGACAAACACACATGAAAATAAAACAAATTTTAAAATGGTTTCCAAGTTTTAAATCTAAATTTTTGAAAACTGCAGTAATTATTTAGTTAATTAACTAACCATTTAAAAAAATTGTATGGTGCAGTAAACTCCCGACAATTGACAAATCGCGAGCAATCCGCAAAATGACTGAAAAAGGGCACAAATCAACCCGAAAATGCTACCGTATTTTCTAGTTTATTAGTTTACTTTTTCAACAAAAAAAAAATCGGTAAAAATCGAGGGGGAAAAAAAGAAGAAAATAAAGGGAAGACCGCGGATAATCGGGAGTTTACTGTATGCCCTTTAATAAATTTTTAGAAATCAACTCTTTTTTTGAGTACGAGTTTATACAGTACTGTACGTTATTTAAGTTTTGCAGTTTGTTTATTTATAACATTACAAAGTTGTTTTTTTTTTTATTTTAGTAGTTTTATATTAAAACTAATAATAATGATGATACCGGTAATAATAATTATTTTATTTTGATTTAAAAAGTAGCAGGTTTAAAAAAATGAAAAACCATGTCCAGTACAGTTTTTCATATTATGACGTAACTTACCTGTACTGTATCAGTAACCTCATCAACGTTTTTCAACTATCCGTACGGTAGTGTATGGAGTTTTGAGATTCATTAGATTAAGTTTTTATAAAAAGGGAATTTATAATTTTGTGTCTTACGAGCATTTCAATTATTTTTGAGAGAAATTTTTTAATGAAATTTTGTAATACTGTATGGTGAATGAATGAACTATTGCAAGAATGATAGTGAAATTTGACACTTTTTCAATGCTGGCCTTCCTTAAAGATCGTGCTTTGCGTAGTGCGGTAATTATTTTAATGAAGGCCGGCCTACTTTATTTATTTATTTTTTTAAATTACTTCTTAAGTTTTAGGTTAGCGAGAATATATAATTTAATTAGGTCTGCGATTTTGCAATACCTTTTGCAGCAATGTTGTATGATTGAACGGTGTTCTGCATAAAACTACCAACCCAAATATTGAAATTCACATATTAAAATGCATCTACAGTACGTATTTTTTATTGTGTGAAAACCTACCAAACTGCAAGAAATGCTATACAGTACTCTAATACTTTAGGCTGAGGCAGTTAGCCAAAGTTTTTATTTAATTCAGTGTATAAAGCTGTTAACGCACTATGATTATCCCATTGGGATGTTAGCTTTCTATTGTATTTTTGAGTTTTTTTATTTTTTTATTGAAAACTCGGGTGGTTTTTAATAATTGTGGACTGGTAGCATTGTGCAATACACTGCCCAATTGTGAAATAATACTTCTTTTTTTGCATACATTGCTCGGTTTCATGTTTGTTTTGTCATTTTGTTGTTTATGTTTTAGTATACAGTAAGTGCTGTATATTGGGTGACCGAGAAGGGATAACCGTTTTACGACTTTCGGCATTACAAAATGCTTACATCTCGTTTGTCAATTTTAAACATCCTTTCCCAAAGACAACAATAATTTTCGTTCTTTAGTTTAGGCTACATTATTATAATATGGGACTGTTTATTGCCTGCATTTGAGAAGGAAATGAAAAGAGGGAAAGTGGGGGGGGGTTGTTTGATTATAGAATTGAAATTATCAAAAGAAGTAGTGTAGTGTTTTTCAACAGTCGAAAAGGTACAGTAATTTAATGCTGATTTGGTGTATTTACCATGTTTGGTATTCGAGTAAATATTAAAACGAATGACCCATATAACTGTCGATTACCTTGGTGTAAGTAGCCCACTTCATCAATTCAGGCGAAAACAAAGCAATTCTCAGTTAGAACAGCGCGAGTAAGTCACGGCACCATCATCTTTTTATCTTTTAATACGAACACGAATAGGAAATACATTTTTGGAATAATTTAAGCTGCGCGTACTAAATTTTCCATTTTTCTGTGTTATTTTATAAGCATTTTTCCATGTAATTATTAAGATAGAACAAAAAAAAGCTAATAAAGTGAATGCTTGATATACGCATGACTACGCGTATTATTTTTGTGCCATTGTAGAAATGCGAAACAAAAAATATAACTTATATAATTTTGAGTTTATTTATTTGTTTATTTTTTTTTTTTTCTTGCTCAGCTTGAACTAATTTTCTATAATAAAACTACCATGCTCTAGAGTCTAAACAACGAAATTACTTTCTTCCTTTCGTTGAGAGAATCTTTTTAATAATTTTTTTTTTTTTTACTTTCTTTCGCCAGTTTGATTTAACGCTTTTTACGAAAATTGTTGACGTATTTTAATGAAGATGAAGCAAGAAACTTAGTTAAATGACAGTAATGGAAATTTCGACGATAAATTCTTAAAAAAACTGGAAGATTAGTCAGGGTGTGGCCTTCATCTTTTCTTCGGTCTTTTGATCATTATTCGTTGACCACACACGTTTCGTACGTGTCCGATTAGACGCATCTTGCAACGGTACCTCACTAAATCGGGTAAAAGAGAAGAAAGGTCAAAGGGTACGACACTCTCTTCTCGAGTGTCTCCACTCAAAGCTCGACGTATAGTCGTATACGAAAAGAAAATCGTGACTTTTTTTTATAAATTTTTCCCGACTCTTCGACGTCATAATATCTATCAGAAGAAGGATCAATGGATTTTTTTTCTCTGGTTGAGATAGGATCTAAAGTTTACTGCTGGAATATTTTAAATAAAAAATTTAAATGCTAATATAAATCTCATCCGAATTACACGCACCGATATTATTATAATTTTCGTTGAACTTGCGTTTTTATTTTTATTTTAAACGTCCAATACTTTATTTAAATTTTGTGGTACGTAATATAACAAGTGCGTGATGTGCAAACTTAATGGGTGGCTAAACGATAAATCCGCTGTTATGAAGGATGAGAAACGCGTGGCATTATATTTTCCCCATTATTATTAACGTATAGTTTTGAAAATTCACTTCGCTCTAACCATGTTATTCGTATCTCAAACCTTAGAACGACGCGATGTTTGCCGGGGCTTTTTTTTACCCGCTACTCTATTGAATGGTGGTACCGGATCTTAGTTCTCTAGATTTCAAAATTATTATTATTGACTGGAGTAGTTTTATGTAGAATTTTCAACTTGAAGTTTTGTTTTTTTTAACCGTCAGTTTTCTAGGTTTTTGTTGTCTGGAGATTACGGTAGGCTACTGCGGTGAAGGGTGGGTAAAAGTTATATCGATAATCCTCTTAAGCCTTCAACGTTATGTAGTTCGCAGGCATGGGACCAATTTTGTGTAAGACGCAGTTGGGCATTTTTATGAATTGCACTTATGGTTGGGGGTAAAGGTTTGAGCCGCAGCTGCGTTAGTGTTTCCACTCGGATGCGAAATGAAACTCAGAATTAAACGAGTAGATTAGGAAATTGGCGATTTTACAGCAAGAACTATTTTGTTAAATATTTTTAAGAAAACTAATAGAAATATTATTTTTTTTTTTTAAAGGGAGAGGGAAAAACATTTTTTCGCGTTTTTACACTTTCCATCTGTTTGGCGTGCACGCAAAACTATTCCCTCTCGTTAAATATTATTATTATACACTCTACTCGACGCAAATTGTTTGTTCATCTTTAAATTTCCGTTTGCCGAATTTTTCCTTATCATAAACGTCGTGATGATGTTACGGAGGGTGAAGTTCGAAGCTAGGTTTTAAATGAGAGAGAAAGGGATTGGGGAATTTGGAAGTCATTTGCATCACAAAGTCACACGTGGCCCTTTTGACCTGGCACACAAACGCAACCGAGGGTAGATCCCCGAATCCATTTTCGTCCTTCCTACTCGCCAAAGTTTAGGGTTGGGGTTTGAGTTGGGGGGTTTGAAAGAACTGTCATTAGACGACATTCGGGATGGGATATGGCACGGCTTTATCTTGGGTTCGAGAGATGTCTGGCAGATGAAAATTCAGTTTGAAAAGTTTTAGATAAAAAGAAGTGAACTACTGAGGCACCGAAAGAATACATTGCCAAGCCCTCTCTATAGACTCTATTTAGTTGAGCGACAATTTGTTTACCACTCCCTTTATTTATATATACTCGTACATACTGTATAATATTTTTTCCCCCTTTTGACAAAAATAAAATTAATAAAATGTTCTACTTTTTTAGCACTTGCGCGTGAATGATAATGCTGTAGTAATCTTTTATCGCGCTGGATAAGCTGCTCTTAATTGAGTTCAGTTTGGTCGTTAATCAATGTAAAGAAAATAGAGCGCGTACGATATTAGTCTTCAATTCGCGCAGACGAGCTAATGAATTGTATTTAAAAAATATATAATTCGGTGCCTAACACAAATTGCGCTGTTGCAGTTTTAAGTTAAATAAACTGAATACATTATTACGGAACAACAAGAAGTGTCGCGTAATGTTGTTTATACGAACAGCATCTATGTTTTGGTGCTACACAATTTCCCGAGTGAGTTGAAATTTACACGCAAATTAAGTTTTGAAAAGGTATAGGAAAAGAAGAGTGTGCACTTCGAAATTAAAGGTTTGAGTTGCCACGAGAGATAAGATGGCTAGGTAGATTGTCGGTATAAAGTGCGTAGGTGTAGAAATTGTTTATTCACCTAACTTCTCCGATTCCTCCTCCACCTGTACCTGCGCCTGTCATGCTCCCAACCACGTAGGAAGGTTGAATAAAAGAGGGGGTCACGCACGGTCACCTGAATTATTTTCGTTTCCATGGCTTTAGGTGTCTTTCTCCACAAATACATGTAACTAAAGTTTGTAGGGTGTTTCAAGAGCAATTTAACTCGATTTAAAGTTAGGTATCTACCCGAGTGATTCCGTCCTGAACCCATAAAGTGAGGAAAAAAAGTTTAGAGAAATTACCGCTCGCCGATCTCATTTTCTAATTAAAACAGTTGAGTTCAGAAAATGTATGAAACGATGAGCACCAATACTGTAATAAGTTTAACATAGAATACAATTTTAACATTCAGTATCTTACCGGTATATTAATTGTAATGGTACTTTACCAAAATTTTTTGTAATTAAAATATTTTCTAATTGTGCTTTTAAATTTGAGATATTGGATTTCGTAGAAAATTGCACCTCTAATACTACAGTAAGCCTACAGTATATATTTTTTTAAAATACAGATGTTATTAAAAAGTTGACCTACTGTTTTGTACGGCGATTAAAATAATTAAATGCCTTTTATTTATTTTAATGTTTCAATTTTATACTTAATTAAGTAGCTTATTAAGCTTTAGGGAAGGAGAGAAATGGTTTCGAAAATTATGTTTAATAACAATACGGAATAATAATACGAATTACTTTCATTGAGATAACTTAAGTCTTATTACAAATACGTTATTTCTTTAATTACAGTATAGATCACTTACTGTACCATTATTATTGTTGTGCACTAATAATTAAGACTAAGGTTAATATTGTTGTGCGCCCGAGCAATAATTTATCATTAAAGCTTGTATTGTCTAAAATTATTAGATTTAGACTAAAGTTTATTTTAACCTTAATAATAATATTAAAGACATGTTTTAAGTTAGCTTCTGGGACGAATGGTTTTTAACGAGTAATGACTATCAATATTATTTATATTATACCGAAACATAGAAAGTTTATTTATATCACATAAATTTATAATTCGTGGCATATTTGCATATAATATTCATTAATTTATTTGGAAATAGAACTTTTGTTATTTTTCTTTCAATGTAATAATTTGTTGAAGTCAAAAACACCGTAATCTGAGTACGTTAAAAAATATTTTGCTGCTCACGCAGCTTGTATTTATTTTATAAGCATTCATTGTACGCTATTACGAAATATTTTCATATGCGAATTTTACAGATGTTTTAAAATACTGGAGTTCATATTTTGAAGTGAACGTAAATTCGTGTAGTTAGTTATAATATTGAAAATTAACTGCAGTTTAATTATCACTACTTTGAATATAATCCCCCTCCCCTCACACAGTTTAGCTTTAAGGAATTTCTAGTTTCTGTAATGTTTGCTAATTGGGATGTTTATTTGTCGTAAATTGCGGAAAGTGTAGAACTAAATTCAAGGTAAAAGAAATTTCCCTATAGCCTATAGGGCTGGTTGGCGGAAAGACTTACGCGTGCACACGTAGTTGCTAAACTGCCTTCGTCAATTTTGCAGAAAAGCGAGTAAGCTTAATGAAATGGAGTCGTTCCACAACGTCATAAAACGCCCACTGTAATTTATCCCAAGATACAAGTTATTCCTCGTACTTTTCTCTTCATCTTCAACTTAAGGGCGTTGACTTTTAAATGCTTTTTATGCAACAACTATTAACATGGGATTTATCTCAAAGTTTGATTTTAAATAAGATACTTCCTTGATAATTTTTGGCTCGCCGGTTTTGATGATAAGCGTCGATCTCTTTTTTTTTTTTAATTACAAAATTTGATTTGCTAATGATTTATTATGCATTTGTGTATTTGTAGCTGCCGGAAGTTTAGATGATTTTAGTCGTTTACGGACGCATTATACATCGTCAAAAAGTGTGGATAAGTGCCTGTTCAACACGGACTCGAGACCAGTGGCCATTCGAAATATTTACGAAAATGCCGTTCCGTCACCGATCCGGCTCGTTCGGTCAATCGATCCTTACCGAAAAGATGGTCAGAGGTCATCTAGTCTCTTTCTATGCATGCCTTTCTTCAAAGATGTCAGAGTGCCTTACGATGTCAACATTGAAATGCGAAGAGTAAGGAATTTGAAAAACTTATTACTGAATCGAATCAGTGTCGGATTTTTTTATTAGACAAGGGACCTTCTCTTAGTTTTTGAGGACAATAAGGTTTTTTTTTTTAGAGCCCCAAGCCATCCAAACAGTGAGCTACGCAGCTCAATTTCTTAAGATCATTGAGCGCACATTTCAAGCTTGTTAAAGCGCACTATTAAAAAATTTGTGGAACGCAAGCACTTGTTAAAAACAACAAAGGAACCAATTGATTATAAAAATATAAATCTAAAAAAAACTTACCCCTAAAGTATCAAAACACTAATAAAAGTTAATTTTTGAGTTAAAAATGAAAAAATTACTCGTAGATTGAAATACAGTCCAATATCCTCAAAAAATGTTTTCTTTAAAAAATTTGGCGATTTTTATGTTGAATACGTATAACCCCCCCAATAGTCCGACATTGAATCGAATTTTTTTCATTTTTATATAAAACCATTCCTTTAATATAATTTTGTTGACAGCCTGCCAGTCTCAGCAGCGCAATTTGCCGCGGATATCGCAGTGATGGAGATGACGATCTTTCTGGTCTGGATACGACGCGGGATGATGACGGAGAGCGTGACTTAAGTGTCGACGTCACTTTGGACAGCTGTGATGGCGCAGTTGATCTCGATGTCACACTACTACCTACGCCCGACGAAAAGATTTATGTCGACTCTTTGAAATTTCCTCATGCTGATGTAAGAGTTGACGTGAGTGGGAATGGATTTAGACGGATGTCGTCGTTACGAAGGTCATTTATTCACGTAAGTGCAACTAGTAGGTCAATTCAAGCATTGACCGTGATTGAGGTTTATTAATTAATTAAGTCAGAATTAGCTTTTTCTCAATGATGAGTTACCAATTAATTAACTGAGAGAACGCTAATTGCAAATCGTAATTAATTTTAACTGCACGTAATTTTGAAAGAGTTGTAAGACAGCTTTGAGCGATTTCTTATTTAGTGGCAGCAAAGGAGGCTGATATTTTTATAAGTATTTAAGTACCGGAAAACATTCGAAAATAATTTTTTTGAAAAAATTATGTAGATAAAGAAGTAGGAATGCGGATATTAGTAATAAGTTTAATATACTTTTATTGATTTCCGTTAATACACAACTTTTTTTAATTGAAAAATGCACATAATTATTAATTAAAACTTAAATATTATTATTATTATTTTTTTTTTGGATTAATTAAAAAAGCAAAGTTATTTACTTTAAAAAAAGGATTAAGGGAAATAAAATGATAAAGAAACTAAAAAAATAATATAATCAAATTTTTTGTTTAGCAAATGGAACAGTTCAGCAGCAAACGGAAGAAAAAGAAAAAACGTTGCGGCGAGTCCGAGAAACTATCAGAAATTACAAAAAACGATCAACAGGTAGCTAATAAAGTTAATGACGGCGCCAGCACCAGCGGCGAAGGTTTAAAAAGTCAGAAGAAAGAAAATAAGGAAGTCCAGACATGTTTCGATGAAGCGAAAGAAAAGGAAAAGTCAATTGGATTTTCACGTTGGTTCCATCGGAAACCTCGAAGTCGAAATAGTATAATTGGAGGTATCGCCATTTACGAAGAATTGGATCGAGTGAAAAAATCGAAGAGAAGGAGTATTGCAGGATCTTTGTGGATTCATAGTAATAATAGTAGTAGCAGTTGCAGTCCGAGCAAGTCAAACACGGATAGCGCTGTTTCGACAGGTGCCAGTTCTGTTTCCGATAGCAATTTGGTTACTATGAAATCGAACGGAGTGAAGTTACGAGCTCACGGAAAAGGTCATCGCGTTAAGAGGGAAGATGGAGGTCAATCGTCTTCTGGAAACTGGAGCGCCAGTAGCAGCACGAGAACGTCTATGGAATCTGAAGATCCCATCGTTACCACAGCGAGTATTAATGAAAGTCAATTGCTTCTCATGACTGCTACAGCTACACTCCCACGATGCTATGGGCGAGCGGAAAAAAAGAGGAATTTATCTCAGAGCTCCAATAGGAAAGAATCTTTAACATCAGAAAGAAGCTTGCAGCGAGAGAGGTAAGTCAAATTTTTTAGTATTTATTTCTTGTGATAAGTTTAAAAAGAACAATTGTTTGATATTATCGTATTTATTGCTCTTAGTTTTAGTGTTAATTATAGAATTTTTTTTACTAAATACGAGTATTATGTTTAAAAAATGGGTGCAATTTACCAACGTTCTATAAGACTTTTATTAGAATAATGTAATAATATTTTTTTTATTAAAACAAATTAATGATTTGTGTAAAAGTAATTTAATTATTTTCAAGTTTTCAAGGAATTACTACTGCATTTACTTAATTTTTGAGGTTATTTGTTTTTCTGGCGTTTCAACTTCTAAAGTCTAATTTAAAAATTGTTTTTTTTTATTGTAATAATCTTCTGTCAGTCTTTATTAAGTTTATTAGATTTAATAAAAATATTTAATTTTAATTACTTTATAATTAATTCATTGGCACAAGTAAACTTAGAATATTCATTATTCCAAAATTATTGTTTTGGTGAAAAAAACAACATTGCATTAAAGTTTTATTATAGAAAACTAAGAAAATAACAAGTTTTCATATATAAATTATATTTTTTTAAATAAACGTTATTTTACAATTGTAGTATAAACTAGTTTTCATTGTAATATTAAGAGTAGTGGAGTTTCTGTTATCAGATAAAACTCTTATCTAGCAAAACCTATTTCTAGAGAGAAGTACATTCATTGTTGATAAGAATCAACATTAAATTTTGTTAGTAGAAAACGACTGCATCATCTGAAAAATCATTTCAAAATTTCGTTTTTTGTAATTAATAATATGAAATTTATGTTATTGTGCAATTTTTGTTTACTAAACTTATGTGTTATTTAGGGGCGATGGAAGTAGTAGCGGTTATTTATCGGATGGGCCATATTATCGTGCATCAATCGGTCGTCGTTCCCTTCCACCACGAATTGCCAACTCCGCAACGGTGACTGCTAGATGGCTGCGTAGTTTAGAAGAGGAAGGTGGAGCAGCTCTGTGCTCTGAAACAACGGATGCGACTAGTTCTACCGGTACAATTACGCCTCGAATTTATAGACGTCAGCGACCAATTAGTCCTATTGTTTTTGTCGACGACGGAGAATCTTCAGAATTTTCGGTTGATACTGACGGTTATTATACTTCAATGCACACAGACAGTGGTCTCCGCACTCAGGTAAATATGCAAGTAACTTCGCGATTATCTGATTTGAGGGAGCACGGAAGCAATTCAACGTTGAGTTCGGTTTCAAGCGGTCGAACTACGTCTTCATCTTCGTCGAAAAAGGTCACCACTTCAAGTGAAGATACATCAAATAAAGATTCTTGTAACGAAGCAAATGTCGCAGCGTCAGAGAGTGAGGAAAGACCAAAGAAGAAAATTCCGCCACCTCCTCCACCTAGAATTTCAACTATTGTAAACACCAGTATAGTGGATTCTTCAACGGAAGATGATAGTCCACCGAGGAAGGCATCCATAGCTTCCGATTCAGATATCGAAGCTGGAGAAAGATTAGAATCTAAAACTAAAATGAACTCAGATAGAATTCCGTCGTTATGCGTGGTCACACCAAATGCCAGCGACGATGAGGATATGATGATTAAAAATAAGGCGCAAACTAATAAGAAGGAAGATGACAATAAAAACATTGAACCTTGGTCAAGAAATGATAATTTACGATCTAGTTATCATTCACTCCCACGTTTGGCACAGGATAAGGGATGGTCTCGTGATGATAGGGCTTATAGAACTTTGCCTAGAAATTATAATCGTAATCCCGTAAGTGAGCTGCAGAAGCCATCGGTGGATGAAAATCATAACAAAATCTTATCTCAAAATTTGATGTTAACAGTTCAGCGTCCCGGCGCTCACGTAACATTAGACCCTAATGGTAAAGTTATTCACGCTACGAATTCTTTACCCAGGCAATTATATACAGCTAATTTGCAAAATGGAAAGCAACAGCAATTAAGAAATTCTGATTACAATAGTAGATCATCAGCAAATAATCGCGTCGGACAATTGATCATGCCTCCAAAAATAAATTCTGTTGATTATTCCAGCAACACGTTTCCACGTTGGAGGCCAAATCAGACGCAAGAAAATCCAAACGTAGTGCTTAACCCTCAAAGTGAAAGTACTCAAAGAAGATGGAATAATTTTGGATTTTTAAAACGTGATCCTAATCATGCTCCAAGATTACCAATAGGAGCTTACGTGAGGATGGATGGTCATCCCGAACATTTTGAACCTGGTAGTTTATCAAAAATGAATGTTAGACAATCGCCTAACATTGTTGCCGGCTCAAATGAAAGTTCAAACGAGGAGTTATCGAGCAGTGTAAATGTACCGACGCCACCTGCAGCTATGCCTTTAATTCAAAACACTAACTATGGTCAAGCATCGAGACTTCCAACTCGTCCTTTAGCAGCTATTAACACTCCTAATGTTTTGCCGTCTTACTATCCACCCGTTGAAACGCGTACTCCTATTGTCGGACCAATGAAGGCCTTGCCTCCGCCGGGGATGAGACACGCAAATAATTCCAATCCGAATCAAAATCCGTTAATGAATTATAAATCAATCGCTCCTTCTTCATTGTCTTACAATAGACCTGCGCTGATACAGCCGAAAGTTATTCCAGCACAAGCGCGACCTCCATTCATCCCCGCTAATTGTAGCACTCCAATGCACCGACAAAACAACTACCAAGTCCCAATTCAAGCTCGTCCGCCAGTTACAACACAAAACTTAGTTTCTATGCGACCAGGGAGTGCACAACGAGCGCTTTTTCCACCTAAAACAGGTAAACTTTCTATTAATTAAAACTCATTATTAAATTTAGTTATGATATTTGCCCCATGGCAAGTTACGGTGCATTAAATTGAATTATTTTATACAAATGCTGAATAATAATTTATAGTGCATGTTTGTATGTAGTTTTGAAAGAAATGCATAGAATTAAGAAGAAACTATTTATCAAGTTTATTACTTGTTATTACACTATCAGTAAAATAATATTTTTTAAGGGTTGCCTTTTTAAAAATTTTTAAATATCCAGTCCAATTGGCTCAAATTTTGTTTACCATTGAACTAATAGGCTACACACATAGAATTAAAACCTTGATTCAAATGGTGTAATAACTCAATTTTATTAAAAATGATAGGTGCAATTGCCACTAGGTCATCGATATGCGGTAAATTTAATTACTGAAGTTACATTTAACATGTTCTATAATGGAAATTAAGCGTAGTTTAAATTGATTTTTGTGGATATAATAAACAAAAAAAAATGCTGAAATATCGGATTATGACGGTTCTACTGTGATTATTTTTAACAAAATATTAATGACCTAATGGGTCTTATATAAAAATAGATAAACGGATTTCTCTAATTTTAGTTCATTACGTTTTGAGAGCACAGCTTTTATCTTATTTGCACTTCTATGTAGCTCAGTTGGTAAACAGGATGCATAAATAATCAAATTGATGTTCGCCGAATCGCCTAGAATGTTATTCATATTGTAATAATATTGTAATACTGTATGTCGTTCAAGAGCTTAATTCCATAGATGTACACGTGCCATTAGCAAATTTGAATAATACAGCGTATGTCACTGTTTAGCATTTTAATTACATTTTATTAGAATAATAGAATAATAATTTCATACTAAGTAATAATTGGCTTATCATGATTTAATATTTTAAAGGTTCTAACGATCATTTGTCGCCGATGGCCAGACCGCTGACAATCAACACCGGTAATCACCGTTCAATTATACCTCCTAGCAGTCTTTCTCAGAACAATGTACCTCAGCGCATGAATTTATCAGGGACTCAATCTGTTCCGAAAGGAATCACCTCTCCACCGTCTCAAAGTAAATCAATGACCACGGATGAACTTTTTGCGGCCATTCATCAATCCAAGAAGAAAATGAACATCAAAACGGATTTGAATAGTTCTATCTCTCCTACCGCAACAACGTCTTCGTCCAGGTCCAACTCTCCATGTTTAAAAAGTCCAAACTCCGATACAAAAATGAATCAACCTGAATCAGGTGTGTTAAGTCCTCGTACCAATTCCCCACCAAATTTAAGTAAAGAGGTAAAAGCCGGCGACAGAAGAAGTTGGGCTATGGGAGACAGCTCCTCGCCTATAAATACACCTATTGAAAACAGGTCTGCTGGCGATCGGCGAAGCTGGGCCAGCGATCGTTTGGGACCTAGTAAGCCTACAAGTTTGCACGATTTTAAAAGGTTACTTTTGCAAGCGGGAAGAGGTAGTAGTTTATCAGGCGCTGATACCTCATTAGGCAGGAAATCTGCTATGGAAATGTTGAAGACGAGTTCACCCACTGTCAGATCGGCAACGCCAACAAATACGAACTTGAACAAATCTCGTTTAAGCCCTCAGTCTTGCAACTCATCAACTATCCCAGGAAGATCACCGTCGCCTAAAACCTTAGTTAATGGTCATTTATCTTTATCTCGAAGTCATAACAGTCGCATGAGAGTCAATAATTCAGTCTTACACAATCGAACTGACATACTTTCTACTCCTATCCCTGAAGATGAAGGTTCCGAAGACGAGGATGGTGAAAGTCAACACTCATTCACGATGCCTTTGCGATCCTTGGTATGAAAGTTCCCTTCAATTCTATATTATTTTATTACGGTGCAGAAGATTTCTTTTAAGTGCGTATTTCATGGTTTATTTTTTATGGGTCATCTGGTATAAAGGTCCTGTAAATTAGGTGCCTTTAGTATTTCTCACTACAGTACTAGATTAGAAAATTATATGTAGAAAGCTGATAGTGTATCTCGAAAGCAAACTTTAAAACTGCAAAATTTTAACTAAAAATTGATTGAGCTAACTGTTTAAAAAACCTTGCGCAGCTTTTTTGTATCAGTTTTGGAGTTTGCATTGCCTTTAACTATTGCACTCGGGGAGTTTTAATAACTATGATTAGTGCCTAAATCGATAATACTATTTCAGAAATAATTATTTATAATGGGTTTTTATATCAAATTGTCATCGCGCTTGAGCTATTTAGCATTTGGAATTTTGTTTTGTAAAATATTCGTGTAGATTTTCAGTTTTTCACTACCGTACCGTTATTCCAACAATGCAAAACCGACCTTCTCACTTATTAGCCAGTTTGTTTGTTTTTTTCTCTAATTTCTTGCGTTTGTTTCTAACATTTTTCATAACGTTTTCATTTTCCTCTTTCTCTTCTCGCGGAGAGTGGTTGAAAGTGGTTTTATGTGGTAATGAGTTTCTCTCTCTGCTTTTTATTTTGACGTTAACCACTTGCTATTAATTTTGCAGAAAAAAAATTTTGGTTAGTATATAGATTGTAGAGATCGGAGGTACAGCAGAGTAATGTCATTACTCATTAATTGCATCGTTCCTCTTTTCTCATTCGATTGATCTTTCAAGTCTGTCTGTGTTTGTCGATTTCGTTTGTTCTATTCTTGATCTTTAAAAACTTTATACAAATGTTTTTCATTTTTCTATCTTCCGATTTTGTAATTATTCCATTTAACTTATTAATTAATTGAAATTTTTGCAACAGACCAAGGAATTACATATCACAATGGGGTTTCAAATGTTGGTTTATCAATTTGATGATAAATAAAAATGTAGGTACAGGTGATGCAAGCATAATTTTGGTTTTGTTTTGAAAACTGGACTATTAGATGGCATAGCGGTAACTTGCAAGTTATAACTTATTTTATAACTGTTTTTATTATTTTTTTGATTCGTACAAAACAATTTAGGTTTATTTAAAAAAAAAGAAATTTGAAGTTTTTCTAGTTTGCTATTTGTAAGCGCACATATGGTATCGAATTCGTGCCAAATGATGACGTTAGTTATGTCAAACTTTAGAAAGGAAGACATGAAAATGACTACGACTTTCTACAGTGTTAAGATGGAGAAATAAGATACCGGTAAATTAAAAGGATGTGGGAGTGTTTTGCATCAAATTTTGTAAAGCAATTTTCAGAATATATTTTTTATGACTTATGCATGTGTTTTTTTACAATAAAAATTAAATATATAAGTGATGTAGATCTATTTTGAGTTTCAATCGCTAGCTATATATCTGTATACCGATACATGGTTGTCATCGATTGTATTTAGCTTCTTAAGGTTACGCCCAAAATATTTGCAATCCTTAGGAAGCCAAAACTAAACTTGTCAATCAATGGTATGAATTTACTGAAGTTTCCAAAGTGAAAAGCAATTGACGATTGATTAGTCTCATTTAAGCTATCGGTCGACAGTTGTGGACATTTCGAAAACTCTGGGCCTTTGTACAATTGCATCATTGGCGAGACGCAACTGAAAGGTTTGTGTAATTATTATAAAGTTGGACAGAAATTTATATTCTACATGTATTTAGTAAAAATTTAAGTAAACTATTGGCTTATTAATAAAGTGTACGTAAATGGTTGTGATCGTATAATCCAAGCTGAGATTTTTAATTACAGGGAATATAGAATCGTAATTTTTTTTAAATACTGTATAGTCTACTATGTAGCCTACTTGCTG
Organism: Polydesmus angustus; assembly: GCA_034698085.1. Classification (NCBI taxonomy): domain Eukaryota; kingdom Metazoa; phylum Arthropoda; class Diplopoda; order Polydesmida; family Polydesmidae; genus Polydesmus; species Polydesmus angustus. The sequence goes on along the minus strand of JAQGAY010000580.1, from coordinate 3,997 downwards.
GCAATGTATTCATACTTTATTTAAAAAGATGCAGTACTTAAATATTTTACTTTTATATACAAATTAATACAAACAAAATTAAAATACTATTTTCTATTAACTTTTATCAAAAAAAAAAGACGTCTTTTAGGGTTAGGCTACTTATACTGTATTATTATGGCTATATATTTATATAGCCTATTATAATATTATGCAAAATAGTAGGTTTTTTTAGTTTAAATTATTGGAGTTTTAGCGATTTTCAAGTGACATTTTGCCATTTTTATTTATTTTAAAGAAAAATTTTGTAGGGCGGTGGTCGTGGAGCTGTAATGACATCAAAGACGGGATCACGTGCTTTGTGGAGCACCCCCGTGTATGAGTTAACTTATATAACATCACACTAGATGGCGCACAGGTTATTTTACTGTTATGATGCGGGTCTGGCGAGAACTACTAATGATTGTTTTATGAGAGCCATAGCCATATATGACTTGAGTTTCCTCGTGCGTTTCCCCCATTTGATTTATTCACGTGTTGACGGTCACTTCTTTCTCCTCCACGTATTAAAAGTATGTTGCAATATTCCTCGAGCCACTTGCATCAAAAAGATTTAATTGTCAACACATAAAAAGTTTGTAAGAACTGAAGAGCTACCTATTTAACCTTACGGATTGGACTGGCATCAGCCCGAGCCTTACGAGCACTCGCGCGGTGAACGGTGGACCGGTTGTTTAGATGGAGAAATTAGTGGTTGCCTAGCAGCTGCTCTTGTTTACGATATGGCCGACTTTCACGGTAAGTCATCCACGCGCTCATAATTTACAATTATTGCGTTTACGCGCTTAATGAAACGTGTCATTTATGTCCTCAATTAAAATAATAATTGATACATTTTCTGCAAAGCATTTTTGTAAGTATTTAGGGAACAGGTGTCATATTTTTGCATGATCAGTGTAATATACTGTAGGCCCTCGTATTACGTATCGCGTTAGTTAAAAGACGCTTTTTATTTTAAAAATCTATTTTATTTTTGTTTATTATTTATTTTTTGTTATAAGGTAAAAACTAGATTAATCGAATTAAAATGCAGTATTTTAAAGTAATTATTATTTTAAAAATCAAAGTTTTCGCAGCTGTTTACAACTTTTTTTAAATGAAAAAAAAAAATGTGCATGTGACGTAATATTACGTGTTTCATTCTCCAGTACATTGATTGAAAATATTCGCTTTAATTTTGCGTAGGTTGTTATCACGCTAGTTTTATAGCCAGTTCGGTGCTATTGAAACTTTTGAGAGGTAACAATTTAAAAAAAAAAAAAAAAAGGCATTGGACAAGCCAGAAATGGCAAATTTCGGTTATACAATAGGAAGGTTACGTTGGGTGTACATGTACTTGGCATCTCTAGCATTTCGTATCTAACTTGAAAATGTTAATGGATGTAGGTTGGTAAATGCACAATTTATTGCGAAATCGATTATAGATTACGACTGGATTTTTCCCCAACTGGTTTTTATGTCAACAAAAGCTCAATTCTCGTCCCATACAAATTTTAACTTAATCAATATCTTCGCTGATTTAATAATTATTATTATTGACTATAGTATTGTATCGTTGTGTTAGATCTTAACCGATAATTCGCGATCCTAAAAATATTTTTATTGCTATTCATTGCAAAGTAAATATTTTTTTTTGATTAAGGAAACTAACATTTATCCGAGAACTTATAACACAATGCAGCATACAAACGTTGATAATTATAACTAAATTTAGAGGGGTGTGCATCGTTATGTAAAGTAATTAAAAGTTAAAAATTTCATAACATTAAATTTTATTAAAGAATTATTAAGTTTTTTTAAATTAACAATAATAATAGCAAAAGGCAATAAATATTTAAATTGCCACGTTTTTAATCATTTTTAGTAGAAAACAAATTTTTTTCTTAAAGTTTAGTCGTAATAAAAACATGCCTCCAAGAGTTTTGGCAATATGCATACCGGAAATTATTATTAAAGTAGCCTACATGTATTACAGTATACAGTGCATATAATTTTTTTTTACGTTTTAATAAATTGACGGTTCTAATGTTGTACTGAATTTGCATTTATGTAACAAAATGCTAGTTTTACTTCTAATTTCGTATTTTATATTTGCGTTCGTTCTAGAGAGATTTTTCTGTAGCCTACTGTCAGATGAAAGGAAATAGTATTTAAAAAAATAGTAAAGTACGTCTACCCTGAACGCTTTTTTCTGCAACTTGAAAGTTCACTTTTCAAGTTTTATTTATAGTCACGTACAATCTACTACTTAGCCCATTAAAAAACAATGCTATTTTTAGCTTCCCAGTCTATTTCCGCGGGTTAGGGTTTCCGACCGTTATTTTACTGGGTTTTACATTACTGTACTTTAATTATTGTCATTTGCCAATTTGGCTCTTATGAGTATGTGTACATTTTATCTCGCTGGTTGGTGAGGCTAGCTCAGGAACAATTGCATAGAAGATTCTTTCCTCTGTCAAATGATTAGTAACTTGTCCGCAGGAGCCTATAAAAAATGGCCGGGGAGAAGAATTGGTATAATTATGACATTATTTTATTCTTCGCGCTACCATGACGGAGATGATGCAGAGATTATAGCCTTCCAAACAGGCGTGCGCGATAGAAGAAAAGCTAATATAGTGGTCCATATGATCATAAGAGCCACCATGCAATTTTACCGACTGCATTTTTTGAGATTTATTTTCGAGAAAATGATGCGCTGACTGACAAGGTTATGATTACACAGATAGATACATGTAGCTTACGTTGTTAGCAAATGTCACTTGATCAATAAGCATTTTTACTATTTCAGATACAGTATGCTGGTAATGCAAGTATTGTTTGCACAAGCATAACGAATTCGTTATACCGTTATGTAATTATTACATGCAGTTTTTGAAGATAACCTTTACGCATAAAATTATATTTGACGTTATCGAATCAAAAAACAAATTTAGTGTTCAGGATATCGTATTACTGGAAGTGCAAAAAACGCAATAATTATGTTATTAATTGCACCTGACCAATTGATTTTATTATTTTTTTTATCACAAATCTTTTACTATTTTTTTACGTTAATGTTGCATTTAAACAAGTCGGATTAATTTTGTTTGCTCTTTTAAAAGTGACCTATATTACGTAATATTGAGGAAATGTTTTACTTGTAACGCATCTGTTTTTTTTTTTTTTTTGTTTTTTTTAAAATACCGGGTTTTATTTTAATTTGTAAAAATTGAAAAAAGTATTTATTTGATTTATTTTTATTTTAAGGTGAAAATTAGGTTTGTTTCAATATTTTTTGTACTGTAAATGATTCGAAGAAAAAAAAAAGGTTTTTGAACGTCTACAACAGTTTTAACGATAAAAATGAAATTTTTAATTTTATTAGTTTTGCAAATTATTACTCGGAGTTTAATTTTTACTTCACTGCCGTTCCTACAAACCGGAGATGGTCAACAAAAATGAAATGCTGAAAAGTATAAAGATTGTTAACATTTTGTATATAAACAATTTTTTTTTTAGTTTGAAAACGGTAGTCTAATAAAGTTTCCTTTAGTTTAATTTTTATAATATCGCAGATATTAGATGACATGTCAAATAATTTATTAAGTAATTACTGTGTTTTGTAATTGGAATTTACTTCTACTTTATTTTTTTTATAAACACTAACTGCTATTAGATTTTAATTTATTTGATATTTAACTTTCTAGAAAGATTATAATTTTAATCTAATTTTAATAATTTAGTAGAAGTTTTTTTTTTTTTTTTTTTTGGGGGTGGAACTTTTTTTTTAAAAAAAATACAGAACAGTTTAGGTTAAAAAATTAACGACATCACGTTTTACTAATTATCGTAAATATTAATGTCGGAGCGGACGTTCGTGCAGGTGAATGATAGCAAAGCGAGTAATCGTGAATATTTTAATCTGGAATCGATGATTTTCCTGTGAGGACTTTTTATTTACGTAGGCAGATGCTTT
>JAQGAY010000579.1:0-24127 GCA_034698085.1 Polydesmus angustus | reverse complement strand
CACAATTATTTATCTTTATTTGCACTGTATTTTGATAACTTACAGATTATGCTCGCAGCTAGGGAATATGACAATACTGTACAGTAATTCTTGGTGAGGGCAAATAGCCATTAATGGCTACCATAGAATCTCGCTTTTACCTGAGGCTTTCAATTAGGCCCGAAAAGTTCCTGGGCTCCGTGAATTGAGTAGTATTTTCACTATTTTTTTTATTTGTTAAATAATGCACTGTAATAAATTTGTAATGCCTTAATATTAATTTTTCAGGTTTGGTACTTTATTAGTGCTAAACTCTTTTGACACAGTTTAATAATGTACGTATCAAGAGGATAAACCTTTGGAGGATTATCCTTCAAATTCTTCCGTTTTTTGTAGTCAAGGTCACAAAATACAGTCCTTTGAATTAGGGCAGTAAATTAGGTCATGATAGGCCGATGACCTGTTGCAGTAGTCAACCCACTTTGGAGGGAGGGTCAACAGTTGTTTCTAACCTTGAGTTCCAAGGTTATACAAATGTACCGTACGGGAATAATTTTATCTTAGCGGAAAATATTATTACGATGGCTAGTGATTATTGAAACTAGCTTTAACCGCCATAAAATTGCGGTTACCTCACAAAGCAGTTCCAAAATTTATTTTTCCTTTACTAAGATAACTGAAACGTTAAAAAAATGTAAAATCAATTTTAATAATTTTTATTTTATTTTATTTTTGGGGTTGCCCACGTGGGAATCTGTGGTTGGCTCCTATGAGCCAACATAACTATATACTCTTTTGAATAGGTGTAATCATGGCGGAGAATTCGACGGGTATTGTATCAGCAGTTATTTCACAAATACAACTTTTAAATGATTTAAATGAATTATGTTGCGATATTTACGGTGGAGAAACAGATGACGAAGATAATTTAGTTACGATTGCTGCCAAATCTGGTTTTCTAAGAACAGATACAATTGAAGACGAAGATTGTTTCAGATTGCGTTCTCTCACATCAGAACAATCCTCGTCAAACAGTAAATTACAAAAGTTAGAAGACAATTACAGCATTGGTTTTGCTGAAATTACAGTCGGGTTGTACACCGATTTTGAGTTTCGTCAACAGTTTCACATGTCAAGAAGGACGGTAGAATGTTTGTGCCGAAAATTGGTTCCCCTAATGTTAACTGCTATGGCTCCGAGGGATAATCCCGTCAGAAGCGGTCGCCCATCACTACGACTAGAAAAAAAGATTTTGATTACTTTATGGTATCTATCTAATCAACAAACGTTCCGAGCTGTAGGCGAAAGGTTTGAAGTGTCAACGTCGACGGTAGAAGATTCTCTGCGGCGAACAGTCAGTGCTCTTGTTGAATTAGCCGGAGACTACATTAACTGGCCAGTCGCAGATTCTCTAATTAATACTATCGAACATTTTCGAACTTTAACCAAGATTAAAGGAATTCTAGGTGTGATTAGCATAGCTCGTTTTCGCATTAAGACGGTTAAAGAAACTCCAAAGATTTACGCCGATAGTAAACTCGGCGGTAATACAGTAACCGTGCAATTTGTTTCCGACAATTACTTACGATTTACAGATTGCTACGCAGGTAAATAACATTAACAGTCATTTTGTTTTAAATCAATTAAATATTTTTATTTTATAGGTTTGCCAGGTGCTTCATCTGATTCAAGCATTTTAAGAACTTCGGATTTATATGCAAGAGCTACTACAAATCAGTCAACGTGGTTTCCTGAAAACTCATTTCTTATTGGTAAGTGAGCTTGCTTTTTTTTAAATTAGTTGTCTAGGATAGATTAAGTAAAAATCGAGTGATTATAGCGTAGCTCATTATTCTAGGAGGAATTTCTTTACCTCTTGAACAGTGGCTTATAACACCATTTCTTAATAACGGAAACTTATGTGAAAGAAAACTGCGGTTTAATCAAGCTCTTAATATTGCTTTACATAAAATGTTTGAGGCATTGGCATTATTAAAAGGACGATTTCAAAGGTTAAATATGTTAGAACTCGGGAGATTAGATTATTTACCAGTTTGTGTTAGCGCGACGTTTGTTCTCCACAACTTTTGTTTGGTTGAAGATTCGGACGAAACTAACTACATTGACGAATACATTCGTACTGGACTTGATTCGGTGATTGAAGACTATGGTTCTCTTCTGAATCATATTAACGAAATTGAAATTGACGAAGTTAGTGATCCCGAAAAATGGATTCACGGTTGTGAAAGCAGAAATAATATCTGCGAAAACTTTTCGGAAATTTCTTAAAGTATATTAATGATATTTATTTAAATGCTTATACAATTAGCTAAATTAAAGTGTTAATGTCTAGAAATTTGTCTCGATAAATAGATTAATGAGAGAGGGCAATGTCCGAAAAGAATTGCAATATGTCTTCAATAGAAAATTCTAACGTGATCATGGAACCTGGGTAACATAATTCGATTAAGTTTTGAATTTCTTTATACTGGGCGATAAATTCTTCTTGCATTGAATGCCAAACCACCTAGTTGAAAGAGAACATTTTAAAATATAATTATAGTCGAATTGTGATTTAATAATACTGGACAGTATTAGTTTTATTCTACCTGCAGTTGGTATTCTTCTTCACTTAAATGTTTTTCTACTTTACGATACAAGTTTTCTAAACCCTTTTTTACCTACAAAAAGTTTTGTTATGTATTTAAATGCATCCATTTCAAATGAATATTTCTTCACACTTACTTCTTTGCTCGGATATTCCTTGATGACCTTTCTTAGTTCTTGTTTACTGAAAGCTAACTGATAACCAATTTCTTCTTGCTTTACACCTTGTGCTACTTTAGCTTTGACACCTTCAAAAAATGTCTTGAAGAATAACAATTGGAAGTAATTATTACTTTTGAATAAGTTATTTAAAATGATACGGTAAATTTTTAAATATCACTTTACGTTTAGTTTTTCCAATGGCCGTCCAAAATACTCAATCACGTAGGCGTGCAAGTAATCGTTGTACTTTTGCTTGGCCTCTTTGCGAATGGAGTCCAAGCAAGCGATTTTTAATTGTGATAAAAGTGCTAGAAATATAATCAATTTTTTCCATTGCTATTTTCTAAAATACAATGATTTGACATACCAAATAAGTGATGGAAGTTTTCTAAAACATTTATAAATTACTATTAGTTATAGTTAAAAGATTTATTTGTAATTAATCGTTACCCATCATTACAACTTCTTTTGGAGTTTTGTTTTGTTCGGAAGCGATCCTAGTTATAGCGTCAAACATTGCAGCAACTAATTTCGTGTACCATTTATCGAGATAATTTCGTCGTTCTGAGCCTTGAAATATGAAACCGGCTTGCTGAGCAAATTCCTAGTACAACCAAGATTATGAGTGTAAAAAGAAAAATGATCTATTTTAAAATTTAAACTTGCCTCAAAATTTAAAACAAATGACAAAATTCCACATTTTGATTTTTTTGAAACTTTGGCATCTTCGATTGATTTAATTTGCGCCATCTAAAAATATTAATTATTATCATTGATTGAAACATACGTATTACGCATAAAATTACCATAAATTTATCAAAGTTTCTTTTCACTTGTACCAAGCAATTTGCGAATGACATGCTGATGAACGACCCTGTATCTTGTATGGACATGACGTGCTGACTCAATCGAACAAGCAAATACATTGAATAACTATCAATTATAAATATTGTCTGAATTTTTGCACTTTTAGAAATTAGGGATACTCTTACAAACTATCAAGTTTATCAAAAAATGAAATGAAACTTGTCAGTTCAGTTTCTAAAACTGAAAACAGTCTTCCCATTATTGTCCTAAAAATTCATCAAAATTAATTTGGAAAAACTTATTTTGAACTTAAATGATAAGACAGTACCTCAATTCCCCATTTATTTGTTTCCTGTAATTAAATAGATAATTATAGGTTGGTAAACATTTTGCTTTAAAAATGACATTTCTTACTCTTTCTTCTGGCTAGTCAGAAGCATTTCTTCGCTGGCTGATCTTATTAAATTTCCAGCTCCTGATATTGATATCTAAAACATTATTTCACATAAACATACAAAGCTAATTAAAGTAATAAGAGATTAATCACCTGCGTCCCCAAAATTGTCGCTGTATTTTGTTGAGGTGTCTCCGATGACAAATGAAAGAATCTGGCACAAAATTGCTGCTCCTCAACACAAATCGGTTCCAACTCGCATAATATACGTTCGATTAACTGTCAATAAATTTAAAGTTATCACATTGTTAACGTAAATTGTTTGGTTAAATTCATACTTTGTCAAATTTTGTTCTGTCCGCTACATCTAATTCATAACCAAACATTTCCCTATCCACACCTAATAAAGAAGATTTAACTTTCCCAGACGCTTTTGTAGTTAAATCTTGATTAGATCCAGTTCCTTTTCCTAAATCCATTAAATCAAGTTAACCATAATCAAATAAAACAAAAATATTTTACCCCTTCGCTCTCTTTCCAATCTTCCTAAAAACTGTTGTCTGGAATTTTCAAAAAATTCTTGCAGTTCCCGATTGTATTGTTTGCTTAATGAGTCAGTGTAAATTTTCGACAGTTGGCTATAAGCATTATTGTCCGTTGTTTTTAACCATAGCATAAGGTCTTCATATGGCATTAGGTCCTTATGACAAGCCCGATGGTTTGGTAATATTGGCTCAGAGTTGTGATATATTGACGTTTCACCCATCTCATTACCCTAAAATTATACAATTTATTACAAATATTCCAAAATCTGAATAAAAAATTATTTACCAAATGAATAAACAAATTGTTGAGATGTCTAGATAATCGTTGCGTAAATTTCAGGCGCAATTTTTCAAATAATTTTCGCTGTTCAACAACAGCCGACATTTTTGATACACCTATTTAATTAAAATGAAATTTAAATATCAACAGTTTATTAACGTAAATAAGCGTACAAGGATGTAAATTAGCTTCCATTGCTTTTTGTAAAGCCAGTGCAGCAACAGAGCACTCGGTTACATTTTCGGATTTAGTTAGATCTCCATCCAATAATGTAATTTGATGGGCATGAGATAATTCTAAATCTTTCTGTTAAAAATATTCTTTTCATTAGATTTTTGCGCAATTTAATTATTACATTTATTTTTTTATCATTAACCACAATTTTATCCAGCTCGTCATACAACTTCAACATGTTAGTATTTTGAACTTGAATCAAAACATTTTTATCTTCAATTTTTTCCATAGCTTCACGAACATTCTATAAATAACAATAATAATTATTATTTAAAACATTTAACGTTACGATATTCTAATTAAGATAAAATTGCATATTCTAACCTTTAAAATATCATCGTACTTTTCTAAGCTGTTTTCAATTACTGTTGCTTCATCAATAGCATGTTGAATCATATCCATTAATTTTTGGACACTTTCTTCCGATGCCATAATTGTATGAATATTCGCCTGCATGCAATAGATTAATAAATTATTATTATAATGTAATAAATTTTTTCATTACCCCGTCTAGAATAGACAAATCTTTTGACAACTGTTCAGTAAAAGCTTCAGCGTTACTGATTGATAATTCTGATTCAGAAAGAATTTTATTTAGATCGAGCTGCTCTCGTTCAGTTAATGCTTGGTATTCGTCGGGCTCAATGGTGGAATCTTCACCGATTGCTCTTATTGAAATGCCGTTATTACCCGTCAAGGCAACATCTAATAAATGTTTGACAAAAAAACATTTTATTTAAATAAAAAAATACTTTTAACAGATTAAATACAGCAATAAGAAAGTATATTTTTGAGGTTACCTTCTAGCATTTCATTGGGAATGTTTATAAAATTATGCTTCGTTCGAGAAATATATTTAGTCCATAACTTAAAAAAAGAATCATAATTTTCATAGTATAATTATACTGTACATCATTTCAAATTATATTTACCATTCTTAAGCAATTTATGAAAACATTTCTATCTTGAGCGCTACTGGCAATCCATTTATACATTCTGTCAAATTGTAGATCAAACTCTGCGGTATCCTAAAGTTTAGATCCATTACATTAAATGTTTTCAATGTTGCAATGCAACGGCAGCAACGCCCTATTAAAACCTTTGAATTTTTGGCATCTAACTGCTTTAACTCTTTCAAATTCCAAGATCGTTTTTTCTTGTACACATCCTTGTCACCTTTTTTAATTTGTGCTATCGTAACTGAATAGGGTTTCTCGTTGGATACTAAAAAATTCAACAAAAATACATTTCAAAATAAGGCCATCAAATGGCTGGAAAAGACTTACTTCCAACACATAAAAAACAGCTCTTTTTCTTTTTTGGGGCCATAGTAACGTGTACAAACCCAACAAGGGTCTCTAAATTAGGTTGATATACTTCCTTTGATATTGCATGACGAATTGCAGCCATGTTGCACCGGTTAATGATCTACCGACGTCAAACAAGTGTCAACTACGAGTTAAAATTAAATCAATACGGACAATATTTTTTCCCCCCTTTTTACCTATAATTTAGAGTTTACACTTTTAAATTAATTAAAAATAACTTAATTTAAAATTTTATCTGACATAAATGATCGAACAAACAAGAAAATTACTAACCACGGTAACTTGTTCTCCGTCCCTCTACCCGCCTGCAATCAGCTGTTAAATTGGACCGGAAGTTGCTGACTTGCACTTCCTGTTTTGAGTTTTGCCTACTTTGGTCCTGTGGCCAAAGCTGATATTACTGATCATAGTTGTTAGTTCTGGTACGTTGTTAATGTAACATAATTTAACATATTTTTAAAAAAAATGGATATAATAGAAGACACTGTATTGAAAAAAGAATGTATAGAACTACAAATAAGTGAAATAGACATGATTGAAAGTATGTATTCCAACGCTGGAGAGTTTGTAATGCACGATCAAAGTACAGTGGCTGACATGAGAAACTTTTTAAACGGAAAAGAATGTTCGTGGCCGGTTAATAAATTAGAGTACAGTATTAATTTAACTGTTGACGAGGTATTGAAATATTTATTTTACCAACGTGCAAATTATTAACTGTTTATTTTATGAATGCAGAAAATGTTTGAAGTGCACTGCACTTTTCCTCAAGATTATCCAATAACTCCTCCGGAAATTTACGTTCGGTGTGTTACGTTGACGCGAGATACGCAACATCAATTAAATATAGATCTTGGATTATTTATAAATTCTGTCGACAGTGGAGAACTATGTATAGGGCCGGTTTTACAATGGTTGACAGATAACTCGCAATCTTACAAACCTACATTAACAACGGAAAAAGTTCAGTCGCCATCTCAAAGCACGACGTGTTTTAAAAGATTTTGGATTTATAGCCATCATATTTATAACAAAGGAAAACGAAAAACTATTCTTGATTTGTCTAGAGAGTTGGATATTACTGGGTTTTGCATGTCAGGAAAACCTGGATTAATTTGTGCGGAAGGTGTCGGTGACAACTGTGAAGAATTTTGGAGCAGAGTATGTTTTTCCTTGTTTTATTGTGAAAGCTCACTTTTTATAACTATCATCTATTGTTTATTTAGGTGAAAGGCATGAGTTGGAAAAAGATAACTTGTAAACAAATGGAAAGTTTTCAAACAGATAATGTTGGAATCGGTGAGATGCGGTTATTTAACACATTTAACGAAATTGGTTTCGAAAATATGGGAGAATTTTTTAAATATTTAGAACTCCATAACTGCAGTTACGCTTTTAAAAATTATTTTGGAGTAGGAGAAAACAGATAATAATTATATTAAAGATAGTTAACAACAATCTAGAGATTCATTTGATCTTTATAAATAATTAAACAATAATTAAATTACATTAGAAAACATAAACTTAAGATAAAAGTTCCACTTGAAATAAAAAGTTTATATGAGTAATTAATTTTTCAGCTATACTATTCCGAATGAACGGGATTTGAAAACATATTACATAAGCAAGAAACAAATACGAAAAGTTCATTCATGATGATTAAATTGAGATTTCAAAATAAAATATCACGAAATAGTCAATTTGAAGGCGCTAATTCACAGAAAATGCAATGTCATAAATTGGTACGCGAACCTAATATTTTAAATACGATAATAATAATTATACTTTCGAAATTTAAAAAAAAAAAAATGGACCTACTTAAATGCACACAATTTACAATGTTAACATTAATTTTATAACTATTATTGAGATAGGATTTACTAATTCTGATGCTTAGTTGTGCGCAGTCTGCCGAGATGTTGAGCATCCCTTCCACTCGCACCGGCCGTTCGACGTTCATCTTCGTCATCGCTGGTGTAGGTAGTCATTGAAACTGCGCCTCTTGTGCTTGTTGCTTGAATTAATTCTATATCCGGAGCCGTACGGTTTTCATATAACAGTATATTTAGCGTCTCTTCATAAATTCGGGCTTCCGGAAATTCCACCTATTCAAATTAGTGGTTATTAATTAACCTGTGAAAATCAATTTTGAATTTCGTAATCATTACTTTAGTGTGTTTTTTATCAGTAGCATATACGATTGATGTACAACAAACTTCCGCAATTTTCTTTCCATGACCATAAAAAGACCAACAGCAAATTTCATTGGATCCAATAACATCTTTGATGAATAGCACTCGACCACTAAATCTCAAAGATAATCTGTCGAACAGTTCTATATTTTTTAATAGATTGTCGTCTGATGTGCTATAGGTAAAATATAATAGATTTATAGTATCAATTAGGTATACTTCAAAATATCAAAATATACTTCGTGTAGGAATACTTGTTATTGTGTCTGTTGATAAGTAATTTAACTACAGGCTGAAAACGTAGAATTATGTGAATATAATAATTTATAGACTGAATTTTAAATTGAAAATAATGCAATTTACTTTTGTAGTTGAATTTACTAAATCTTGTTCTTCTTTAGCTGAAGTTATCAAAGGAACACGACATATAGGTTCTATTTCTTTGCCTTTAAAACGTAGCGCTGCTTCACAACTGTCTGATAAACCTTGAACTAAAAAGTATTTCGCTTCGGCTAATAGTTCTACTAATTCGCGTCGACTTTCAGGTAGAGCTACATTTCCATCTCGTAAAAAATTTAGTATCGTTCCAAAGTGTTTTCCACATCGATCGATTAAAATCCAACCTAGAAATGTCGTTCGAAGTAGTTTTAGCACATAAACAAGCTCCTTGGACAATATTACAAAATGAATAGAACCATTTAGTTTACCTTCTGAATCGGTTAGTACTTCCAACCGACCACTAAACATCGCTCTTAGCATATTATCATGTTTGGTTAAAGTACCAATTGTTGTGTAAAACAACGTCCCACCAACATTTAATTTGACATACTGGCTCGGTGCCCCTTGAATTACCGTCATTCCAGACATACCGCCGCCCACACGAGGGTCGTAAATTAATAATTTGGATTCCAGACTGATTCTAAATTATGTACTAATATACTTTTGTTTTTAATCATGTTTAATAAATGACTTACCTAATTATTTACATGAAATCAATGTAAAGAATACAAATTCCACGTATCCGCATCAGAATTTCAGCGATTCCGGGGATTCTGCTTTTTTGTGGCCTGTGAACTGCTCCGTCCAACCCGAAGGGCAAACCAAACATGTACAAATTTTGAAAAAGTCAAAAATACTGTACTGTACGGGTACTTGACACGGGTTATTTTTTCAAAGTTTTAAAATTTTCAGATTGCCCCTTGGTATGGGTAGAATGATCCGCAAAAAAAGCAGTTTGCGCCATCTAGTGATGAATCATTTGAAATTACGGAAGCTTTCGTAGGCTGTCACAAAATAAGGATTTTTATTTGTTGTGGGTTTTTAGGTTCTCCGTAGTGGTCAGTGTCTGCGTTCGAGACTAGAAATCTCATAATAAAGGGTAAGGTGTTTGATAAATAGTTTTTTAACTTTATTTTTTGTTATTTTAAATTATTTATTATAATTATCAGCATTATGGAGTCTCCGCCATCTCTTGAAACCGTGTGTCAAGCAATTCACGCGTTATATCATAATCCCGATGCTAGTGGGAAAGAAAAAGCGTCGGTGTGGTTGGGAGAATTGCAAAGATCGGTAAATATGCTTTGTTTAGTTCGTGTTAAAAATCCCGAGACAAAATGTTTAAAAATATTATTTAGGACAGAATTATCGTTAATTATGTATTTTCTCATTGCGGAATTATATTAATTATTTACAAAGTCGCACATTTAATTCATGTTGTTGTTATTGTAGATGCACTCTTGGAAAATTGCCGACGAATTGCTTCAAAATCGATTAGATGTTGAATCTTGTTATTTTGCAGCTCAAACAATGAGAACGAAAGTAAAATTTACCAGTTTAATAATGTGGCCATTATTAAAATAGTAAGTTATTTTTCCGATATAGATTCAATATTCTTTCCACGAATTGCCGGAAAGTGCTCATGAACCTTTAAGAGATTCGCTGCTTAATCATATTGGAAATATTACTCAAGAAACGAGTCAAGTGATAATTACACAAGTATTCTTGGTTCTACTTGATGCATTAAGATTATGGATTAACATATTACATTTGATATTATAGTTATGTCTCGCATTAGCCGACTTAGCACTTCAAATGGTCAGTTGGAGAGCTGCTGTTCATGATTTAACGCTAAAGTAATTTTAATAAATTTTATAGTTTTTGAAACGTAATGAAATTATTTTCTTTAAAGATTTGGCGAGAACGCTCTGCAAATTCCATCTTTATTAGAAGTGCTAACTGTCTTACCTGAGGAAGTAAGTTAAAAAGTTTTATCAAAATGTTGCAAAAATGTGACGAATTTTATTTTAATTAATGTAGATCAACAGCCGATCTTTACGATTGGGTGCTAATCGGCGGCATGAAATTAGCGAGCAATTTAATGAAGGTGCCCCTTTAGTTTTAAAACTTTTAGTGAGTACAGTAAAATATCGTTGTACATTGTATTGTTTTTTAAATTTTAATGCTATTTATAAAATAGGTAAATTGCATAGATTGTTTTAAAAATGATCCACGAATTCTCATTCGTGTAATGAGATGTCTAGGAAGTTGGTTTAATATAGGGGCTATTCCAACGACAGATACTGCGCACAATAAATTACTTATAAATGTGTTTCAAGCTTTGATTGATCCACGTACACCTTCAGTTGTTCACGAAGCTGCTGCAGACTGTGTTTGTGCAGCACTTATGCTTATTGAAGTAAATAATTCTTCTTTATCGTTTTATGTGCATTACTTTAACCCTTTCTTTTTTTAAGGACATTCAGAAATACCCATCTTTAATTCAAACTCTTTACCAAGGGGTTTTAACTTTACCCGAATCTTATCATATGTCGGTGGCAGAAGAGGATACCGATAAGTCAGAAAAATACTATTCAATTTTATTGATAAATAGCCTAGTTATCTAAATTATTGTTTTAATATATTTAGATCTATTAATTATTGCCGTATATTTACTGAATTGGTAGAAGCTTTACTTGAAGTTATTGTTAATACTCCAGGCCAAGTAAATTATTTCTGTTTTACTTTGAAAATTTTGTTTTAAATTAAATGATTTTTATTATTAGGGTTTTGGTGATTTAAGTGTTTTAGACCTTCTTTTAACTTGTGTTGGACATCACGATTATGAGGTTGGTCAATGAGGTTTATTGAGAAATACCACTATATTATTTGTACAGTATTAGTAATATAAAATAATCGTTAATTACCAAAGGTGGCAGAGATTACTTTTAACTGTTGGTATCGTTTGTCGGAATACTTGTATAAAAGAAATATCGAGTTTTTAAATGAAGTATTTAGACCATACATTGAAAGGTTGATAACAGCTCTATGCAAACATTGCCAACTCGAGCCAGACCACGTATGTTTTAAATGTGCTTAAAATAAAGTAGTATTGTTTTTAATCATTTCAATAATCATTTAGGAGGGAAATCCTGAAGAAGGTGATGATTTTACCGACTTCAGAAATCGAGTTTCGGAACTTCTGAAAGATGTAGTTTTTCTTGTTGGCTCATCTAATTGTTTTAGACAGGTGTTATTTTGCAGTATAATAATTATAATCATTTCTTGCTATAATTTTTATTTTTTTTAGATGTTTAATAATTTAAAATGTCAAAGTTCTACTACTACTTGGGAAGTTTCTGAAGCATCGTTGTATGTTATGTCAGCCGTTGCCAAAAATATTTTACCGTAAGTATCCCTTAATTTTATATTCTTACAAACTCCATTGTTTATCAATATTTTTAATCATATAAATTTAGAGATGAAAACGACGTGGTTCCTCAAGTTGTTGATGCAATTTTAAATTTGCCAGACAATGTTCATATTTCCGTTAAATATACAAGTATACAATTAATTGGTGAACTTGGCGAGTGGGTGGAAAAGCATCCTCAAATTTTAGGTATGCGATTTAAATTGAAGTTGGTTTGTTTTTAATTTAAACCAACGATCTTTATAATTTAGATCCGGTTTTACAATTTTTATTAACAAATATTCAAAATAAAAAATTATCTACAATTACCGCTTCTTCACTACAAAGTATATGCAGCACTTGTCGTGACCAGATGGGCTTACATTTCCCGCATTTACTTCAAGTAATACGTGTAATGGATAATTTTAATATTTCTAATGAAGCTGCCGTGGGTTTATTAAGAGGTACAATTAATTTTATTAAATTTAATTAATTCTAATTATATAATATTAAATTGATTTAGGAGCCGCACTAATATTGGTAAAAATGAATACTGAACAATTGATCGAAGGCCTTAGTCAATTGTGTTTAATTCAATTGCAACCCTTATCACAGGTGTTTTTCAATCGCTTATTATTTATGTAGGTCGCAATGTAGCCTATATTTATTTTTTAGATTCTGCAAGGTATCGATGAATCTGGGGATAATAAAAAAGATCCAATTATTTGGCTCGATAGACTTGCAGCTATATTTAGGTAACATTTTTGTAATTTAAATATCGAGTAAACTTAGTGGAAAAATTGTATTTGATAGATTGCTGGTATTTGATCGGGATAGACATTTAAGTCTATCGACACCGAATGGACAATCCCACCCATGTCAAGAACTCGTACAGCAGGTATTAATAACTAATATTAACTTACCGGTAAGCATTTATTTGACCTGCATATGTCATTTCAGATCTGGCCATTACTATCTCAAACATGCGTGAAGTATCAAAATGATATTCGAATAATTGAGCGATGTTGTCGCTGTATTAGGTTTACAATTAGATGTTTAGGCAAGCAAAGTGCTCCACTAATAGAGCCATTGGTCAAACAAGTTAGTAAATTTTAAAACTCCGGCTAGTTTCTAAAATTTATTCTTAATCACATCATTTTATTGAAGATGGTCGAACTTTACCAAGTTCATCAACATTCGTGTTTTTTATATCTTGGAAGTATTTTGGTGGACGAATATGGAAATGAGGCGGGGTGCACGCAAGGACTACTTGACATGTTATACGTAAGTTTAATTAAATTTTGATTATTAATTAGTGGCAATTTGTCGTTAAATAAAACAATTATTAGGCTTTCTGTCGACCAACATTTAAAACTTTAGAAGAACCGGATGGTTTTCGTCACCATCCCGATATTGTAGATGACTTATTCAGGCTTTGTACGAGGTAAAATTTTGATTATTGAATGATTTGAAAGATGGATACAATGATGTTATTTTGTAGATTTGTTCAACGAGCACCATTTCTTTTGCTAACTTGCGATGCAATGAAATCTATAATGAAGTGCGCTCTTTTTGCTTGCACTATTGATCACAGAGACGCTCACTCTTCCGTTTCGAAGTTTTTGTTGGATTTATTAAAATGCTCACGAAATAAAGAAGTAAGGGAGAAGTGTAACTGTATAATAGAGAACATGACTAGCTTAAAATTAATTAGTTTAAATATAAAAATTTATAATAATTATTTTTAAAATTAATATTGGATGATGTATCTTAATGCTAATATACTTTTACCTTAATTAACTTTTACATAACATTTAAATAAATATTGTTTTTAATTGATTGCAGTGATTGACTTTCCCATTTAAAATTTTTTTTGTTTAGGATGCAGATGATTTTAAAGCACGAAGAGAATTGGTGTACCAATTATTTAATGAGTTCGGGCAGGATTTAATCACGAGTTTAGTCCATTCTAGTGTTTTTTGCTTGCCTTCATCAACCCTATCAGATGTGGCTGACCTTATTTACGAACTTATGACTTTGGACAGACCTGTAAGCATGCGTTTTTCCTGTTTTAATATTTATATTGATAATCTTAATTACCATTTATTCACTCTTGAGTAGAACGTTTGCCGATGGTTGGAAGCTACTTTGAAAGTTTTACCTAATAGAGGTGTTGGAGGTTTTGTACCCGCCACTCAGAAGCAACTTTACGATTTCCACAAAGATGTTACGAGGTAAAACCGTTTAAAGTTTGTGCATTTTATAAAAGTTAGTTTTTAATGTATTTGTCATATTTAGCGCGGAAAACGAAAAGTCTATAAAAAACGCCTTAAGGGATTTTGTAAGATTGTTCAGGTGAAATATTTCGGTATTTCCTGCTCTACTTTCTTCTTTTTGAAAGTTTATTTAAAACTTAAGTGAAAATTAGAAGAAATTTCAAAATTATGTTCAAATAATTTCAGTACTTTTGTATATTGACTTTTTTGAACGTTGATAGTAATGCATCTAGCATTCTACAACATTATTAAATTTACCATATTATTATTATGAACTTTAGACTTTCATTATTTTATCAACTTCATTTTGTGTTATGAAATAAATGTATATAATTATACAATATGGTGAATAAATCATGAAATTTTAATTTTTGATATTCCTATTGGTGAACTTTCAACGACATACCACAAAATTATTCACTTACGTAATGACAACACAACTAATTTCGGTTTGAACTTTCAAATTACTGTACCTGTAACAAAAACATTTTTCGAAACTCCCGCCTCAGCTCTTCCTGGCGGCGCGAATTATGGATGACGTCATTTCAAGTTTGCGTCACGTGATTCATTTTCTTTGTGAATGTTCGCCATTGTCGTTTTGGAATCGGTAACGCGAATTTCGACGAAAATTATCTTAAATGGCGGCCAGAAAAAAATTTAGGATGTGGACTAATAACGTGGAAGATAATGAGGACCAGGAAGAGTTATTGGTGTTTGGCTATTCTTGCAAATTATTTCGTGATGACGAAAAGGCTTGTTACATCGACGACGGAAAGCACTTAATTCCGTGGATGGGCGACTCAAGTCTATTGATAGATAGGTGAAGATTGAACTTCTCTTCGATTATTGTGGATTTTCGTGTTTAAAAAAGGTTTTTATTATGTAAATGGAGCTTTCGAAGTTTTCTTTTTTTCCTTGTTTAGCTACCCAGCAGTTTACTGTAGATAATGGCTTCTGATTTGGAAACACGCACTCGTCTTTGTACGGTAGTATGTATGAAGTTGCGATGTCAGCGGCTTGAAAATAAACAACGAAATCAATGTAAACATGTCGTCGACGGATTAAAACCTTAGCGATTTAAACCATTTTTTGATCCTGGATTAAGTTTACATTTTAAATAATTCTACATTGATGTTGTATATCTCCAACATTGAAGGACTTTATTATTCTCTCATGTTTACATAATTATTATAATATTATTGTACTTTATTCTTGGATTAAGATAATTGTTGCAAGTTAATTAACCGCAATCATGTAATTTAAAATAAAAAAAATGGGGTTTAAAACTAGAAATCTATTTAGTAATATTATTGCTTGAGTTTTTGTTTTATACAATTTAGATATAAATAATGAATACTAATTCTTATTATGCACTGTATCTAGTTAAATTATTTAAAAATAGTTAATTAAAATTGGGAATGAATATTTTTTGGGGGAGAAAAATTAGTTTAACCTTGGGTAATGTTGATCCTCTCTTCCATCAGTTTTATTTTCGTTAATTTAAGAAAATAATGTCTGTTAATGTTTTCTAATATTACGATTTTTACACTCAGGTATGACGGTCGAGGTTATTTGCATGATCTCAAACCTTTTGAAGCGGGAGAAAATTACGAGATCACGGAAGACGAACTATCTATAGAGAAGATGTGCGACGAAGAACGTTATTTATCTCTCTCCAAAAATTTGTCGGACGAAGAACTTTATCACGGTAATAATAATTATTATTATACAGTATTACTAAACTTTTTCGAACGTGCTGTAGTTATTAAGGGTATTTTTTATTCAATTTTTAGAAGAGGAAATGAAACGATTGCGAGCGGCATTAGCGGATGATGGAACGTACAACCAAGTACAGTTTGCCTATTCAGAAGAAAATGAACTTAAAAATGAAAGCGCAACTGATAATGGAAGTAGCGAAAGTAGCTTAAGTAAAGGTATGTTTATTTTCTTTGAAATGTGTTTAGCGGGATCTGTTATTATAATCCGTGCTCGTTATTACAATTAATAAATATAACGTACAGCTTGTCCATTGAAATGATTGGCGCTCTGAAATACTGCTGTAACTAGACTGTAACATCACGTTGACTGCGAGCGTTTTTCTTTATCTAAAGTCTTATTTTTTGATTATGTCATGCTATTTCCCTTCTCAGATCTTGGGAAGAGTAAATTTGTGCCACCCGAAGAACTTGATATGCCAGAAGGAATGGAATTTGTAAGTATACATTTATTATTAAAATTAAAATAGTGTAAATGCTTTTATCTATTTCAATTTTTTATAAAACTGATCAATTTATACTCATTTTTGTTTTGCATTTTTAAAGCCTTCAACTTTAAAAATTAATACCATTATTGAAAAAACGGCTATGTTTATTCAACGTCATGGAACTCCGATGGAAATTGTTATCAAAACTAAGCAAGCTAATAACCCACAATTTGCTTTTTTATCTTTCGACAATTTGTTGAATCCGTACTATAAGCACATGATTCAAGCCATTAAATCCGGAAAGTATGTTCCTAAAACTCTAGCAGAAGAATCTTCAGAAGAAGGTAAAATACATGTAAATGTAAAATTAAAAACCAAAGAAGTTTTAAGATTTTTTTTTATTTTAATTGCTTTTAGACGACAGTGATGATGAACATTACTTGCATCCCAGTTTAATGTCTGGAGCTCAAGCAAAACAAGATGTTAGAGTGAAATTTTTTTTTTTTTTTATTTTTATTTAAAATTAATTTATTTTTATATTTTAGGTGTTTTCGGTTCCAAAAATTGCTTATGCTAAAACGGGTGATGATAGATATTCTCTTTTGGTTAATCAACTTAAAGATAAAGTATATGCGGATATTGCTGAAGTCCAACGATCAAGTCCGAAGCCTGGTAATAAATATATTTTTTAAAATTGTATTTTGTTGTTATACGGTAGTGAAATTTTCTAAAATTATTAGATAATGTTCAAGTCGAATATACAGCAAATTCAGATTCTAATATTCCGCCACCACCTGGTCTAGAACCAGTGATGCTTCCTCCTCCTGAGTCTACCAACTTAGCTGCTGCTACTAGTGAAGAATTAGCGCCAGTAGTGATTCCACCACCTGAAGTAATTCCAATTGTGGAAAAACTAGCGTTATATGTTGCTAAAAATGGTGAAGACTTTGAAGCTGTAGTCAAAGCTAAAGGTTTGATCGACTCTTACGCTAATCGCATTGTATATCGTAAGTTTTAAATATTTGTTTTGTTTTAGGCAATAGTTCAAAATTTGATTTTTTAAACACTTCCCATATTTATTATCCTTATTATCGACAACGACTTCGACTTACTCAGAAAGACTTGGCATCAAAATTGAATGGAGCAGATGACAATTTATCAGATAAAGACGGGTCAAAAACCGGTAAATTGGAAAAATATTTTTGAAAATTACTTATATTTTTTTAATATTACCATTTAACAAACATTCTTTGTCTTTTAGGTGTTGTAAGTTTTTCAATAAAGTTAAAAGAAAATTCTGAGATAAAAGGATTTAATAATAACACTGATCACGCTCAAGAATTAAATTCTGGAAAGTTTGGTGTGAAATTTGAAGGACCTGCAAACTGTGTAGAAAACGTTGAGGAAAGCGCGGATGCGATAAGGCTTAGAGCAGAGCTTCAGGAAGCTCGACTTGGTTATTTTTTATTTTGCTGTCCATCGGATTTGTAATTTATTTACAACTTTATTTTTTAGCTGAAGAACGTATAAGGGATCGATTGGCCGCGGCGGCCAGGGAGCGGTTAGCGAAAGTTTCAAAGGAGAAGCAATTGCAAATGGAACGTAAACGCAAGGCGGCGATGTTTTTGTCAATGCTTCAAAAAGGTAAAGGAGAAAGTTTAATTGGTCCGCGCTTACCAACAACAGCTGAACTTGAATCCATCTCCGACGGTGACGGAGAAAAATCGTCGTTAATAACAACATTTCCACCTATTGATTCTCCGAGTGCAAAAACACCATCTATTCCTGATTCCGAAAATGTACTGCCTTTTGACGATTCTGACCTTGAAAAATGTGCTACTGATGGATCGCCTGTATCAATTACTAAAGAGCCTCACAAGAAGTCAATCGATTACTCTCACAAAAAATCTCGTTATGAACGATCTAATAGTAGGTCTCGATCGAGATCAAGAAGTAAGAGAAGACATCGAAGTCATTCGTCGTCTAGTGAAAGGAGGCAAAGCAAGCGTAATCGGTCACGCCGCCATTCATCATCTTCGCCAGAGAATAAATCGAAAAAATACAGCAAAAGGAAATCTTCAAGAACTCCCCCGGCTTCATACATGCGAGTCAGAAAGTAAGAATACTAAGTTAAAATTATATATTTGATAACATGCATTTAAATTTACAATTTGTTTTATTCAACTTCGAGTTTGTCTTTTTTTCCAATAAGATAATAATGAAATATTTTTGAAGTGATTGTTTTCAAAAAAGTAACTAAAGTCTTAACTGCGTTTACATTTATTATTTTAGCAGTTCGTCTTCTCGTCGTCGTTCACGTTCAAAGTCAAGAAGTCGTCGTAGTCGGCACTCGCGGTCTTAATCGAGGCAGGAACTTTTCGAATACTAAACAAAATTTTAATAATTTGAGTAAGGAAAAGTAAATCATTCGCTAAATATTTTTCTCGAATATGTATAAAAGGGGAATTTATTGTGTATATTGTAGTGCGTTATTGTAAAGTCCTTGAGGGGAGTAATTTTCAAGCAATACGACTTATTTAATTACTAATTATTATTTTAAAATAAAGTTTTTGTTTTGTATTTAAGGGTTTTGTTTTCGTTTGTTAAAATTTTGACAATTAGAAATTTAATTTCACTTATCTAGAAAAGCTTTTAATATGATATCGGTAACATTTTTATCTAGCATAGGTCGAATGAAATACCGTAGTATTATTTCTTAAAATAGGGAAAATTGACAATTGGTTATCTTTTAAAAACTGAAATACCACTTAAAGGCTGCTTTTAGTAATATGTAATGGCACGAGTTGCGTCAACACTCAAAATATCTGAAGCTTGGTAACGACTATCAGTCAAATATAAGTTGCAATCGTACAGTAATTTTCAAATTCCTAAAATTACGTGTTGTATAATTTTGTCAAGATCACCGTGACGATAACATTTACATTAGATTTGATAAGTTCTTATGGGTATCTTTTATCAGTTTATGTAATTAATAATTTGGTATAAATATATGCCATGATAACTTTATTCATCTCATTTGAAATATAATTGCAATTAATTACAATGGTTATCAATCGATTCACTCTCTTTGTTGGAGTTTTTCTTTCCATATGTTTATTGAGCGAAGCGCAAGAGCCAATTGTAACAACTACGCAAGGACAAGTGCAGGGAAGAACAAAATCATCAGTTAATGGCCGGCCATATACAGAATTTCTTGGACTGCCATTTGCTCAACCACCAGTTGGAAATTTAAGATTTGCGGTAAAAAAAAGTTTAATTTAAAAGTAAAAATTAAATTAATGGTAATCATTAATTGGATTTTTAATGGTATTTTCAGGCTCCCGTCACTCCACCTGATAGTTGGCAAGGAGTTCGAGATGGATCAGTGAACGGACCTTATTGCGCTCAAACTCCATCTGAGGATATTTTAATAGTTGGAGAAGATGATTGTTTATATTTAAATGTTTATTCCCCGCAGGTATAAATTTAACTTTAATGTTTTAACATAGTATTCATTTTCCCTCTCAAACGTGCCAGTTACCTGATGAAACAACACAGCCTAATTTGCCTGTTATTGTATTTATTTATGGTGGAGGGTATTCGAGAGGTGGAGATCAATCGTATTATTACGGACCAGAACGTTTTATGGATAAGGATGTGGTATATGTAACCATATCTTACCGACTTGGCCCCTTTGGTACATAATCATACATTTATCTCATTTGGAAACTAAGAATTTTAAGCTTCATTCATTTTTAGGCTTTTTAAGTACTTTGGATGCAGCTGCTTCTGGAAATTTTGGTTTACTTGATCAAGTTGAAGCTTTAAAATGGGTTCAAGCCAATATTGCTGCATTTGGTGGTAATCCAAATCTAGTCACAATTCAAGGAGAAAGTGCTGGATCTGCTTCAGTATCTTATCTAGTGTTATCACCAGCAGCTGCTGGTATGTGTTTTTTATATATCTGACGGAACTACATTTACTTTATTATTTCGGTCATCATTAAATACATGAATAATTTCTTTTCCATAGGATTATTTCATGCAGCTATTGGAGAAAGTGGATCAGCGTTATGTTCATGGGCTTTGCAAAGGGATCCAATGAAGTTTACTATAAAAATGGCAGAATTAGTGAATTGTACAACTACAAGTAATCAAGAAATTGTGGATTGTCTAAGAAATCGTACTGTTGAGGACCTCGTTAATGCGGCATTTCAACTCGGAGTACGTATACGAATAGAATACTTTGAAAAGATTTATTGTTAATTAATTATAATTTAGGATTACAATATTGCTCAACAACCCTTTGTTCCAGTAGTCGAAAATCCAGCAGTCGGCAAATTTATTACTGAATGGCCATTGGATATTCTTAACGCTGGAACCTTTAATAAAGTTCCTTATCTTACAGGTTGTAATCATGACGAAGGAACAATTTCATACGAGGGTAAGCCGTCATTTTCAATCGTTTATTAATAATATTAAAACTTAGTTTGCGTTACCTTTTATAGTTACTCCGGAGCTTTATGATACCATCAATGATAACTTTTTCGATATCATTTTACCAGGAATAGTTTATGGGATGTTTAAATACGACCACAATTTAATTAACGTTTCTTATGCAATTAAAGCTGAGTACTACGATAAAATTGATGTAAATGATAGCAATGCTGTTATTAAGACATCAATTGATGTAAGATTTTTATCCTGCATTATTATAAATATAATATTGAAAATTTAATTTTGAAATTGTTTTATAGTTTGAAACTGACGGCATTTTCTTAGCAGTAAACGATAATTACGTGAAAAAGTTGGCTTCCTATGGTCTTCCGGTTTACACCTATAGTAAATCTTCAATAATTCTAAATTTATATTATGGATGAAATAATAATTGATTTGATTTTTAAGTTTTTTCATACGTTGGAGCCAGTAGTCTCCATCATTTTGGAAATTATACTCGTAAATATTCATCCTTCATAATCATAGTTTACATTTACATACAATAGCTTACTATTAGCAGATTTTTAATTATTTTTTTCTTACATAATTATATGTAGAGGTGTGCCATGCTGATGAACTACCATATTTATTTGAAATGTTTAGTACCGATTCTAGGCTGAATGACAATGATACAGCTGTCTCAAATCAGTTAGTTACATTTTGGACGAACTTTGCTACTTATCAGTAACTATCATTTTAATAATAATATTATAGAGGGGGAAATGTTTTAGAATTTAATTTATTGGTTGTGTTAATTTTTAGTAATCCAACTCCGAGCGGTTCCTCAATCGAATGGACACCAGTATCTGCTTCTGAAAGCCAGTATTTGTATATTTTACTACCGGAAGAAACTTCAATGGTCACAAATTATCGTTCGGAACAAATAAATTTTTGGAGTCAAACTGTAACTGAAATATTACTTGCGTAAAGTTTTGAATTTTAAAAAATAAAATCAAACTGAATTATTGTACAAATTTTATTTATTCTTTCTCTGTACACAAATGCGATACATAGGAGTAAACATTTTAATTTAGATTTATACTTCTGAATCTTAATAATTAATTATTATTTTTTATTAATTTAAAGAGAAAAAGTTAGTAATAATTATCCTATTATCACTACTTAAATTAATTAACATTGGTAGAAAAAAAAATATAATTTGTAAATTTTTGATAGGAGCAATTTAAAGTGGAGGTGATAATGTCAATATTAATTTTATTGCACCATAATACAGAATTAAATTAAATAGAAAAAATGTCAAAAAAAAAAAAAAAAATGGCGCTACGATAGCGGAACCTCGTAAAGGAAGTTCACATCCGGACATAGCGCATGCGCCGTTGACATTTATCTAAAGTGTTAATGAAGGGTTTTCCTAAAGTGTTGAACATCTATCATAAAATCAAGCTTGAACTTTGATTATTGATTAAGCTTCTAATGGAATAACTTATTTGAATAACAGGTGAAATTTCGGAGTGTATACCAGAGCGATACATTTGTTAATTGTAACCAAACTTTGAAGTTTAATCGGTAAAGAAGAGAGTAGTAAAAGTTCTACAAGTAGTTAAAGAAGAGGGAAGATGGTCGTCATCATGTTGTGAATCGCATGTTGTTTTTCTTGTTGGCCAATAGATTGTTGTGGACCCGAATAATCTAATGGAAACAAGGTCCACCAATGCTCTCTTTAAGAGAGCTGAACAACTAAAAAGATGGGAAGAATCTGAAACAAACAAAGAATGTAGTGTTTTAAAGGATAAACCGAGGAAGATCAACTTCACCGATGAGTGTGTATTTTTAGCCGCTTGCTCAGCCGGCGATAAAGATGAAGTGAAACGTTTGTTACTCAAGGGTGCTTATATAGATACTGCTAATGTTGACGGCCTAACAGCTTTACATCAGGTAGAAATTGAACGTCGCGTAGAAAAATTGTTATACTATTTCCAATACTCACTTTATGACATTTAATTGAAACGAAGGACGTGCAACCGGTGTATGTTTAGATATCGTTATGCACATGCTGAGACGTCAAAAATGTCCTGAAATAATTACATTTTATGATATAAATGAACCTATTAAATATCACTATAGTTTTATTTTCTAATTGCCCCGAAATTATTATTATTTAAAAGGTTTTTAATTTTTGCCCCCACGACTTCTAGATGATGTCTAAAAGTTTAAAGAATAATAATTTACTATATTTATAAATTTTACCTATTTTGGCATAATTTTAACTCAAATATTAGTTATTGTAAAATATACAGTATTGCAAAATATACAGTATAACAGATAAGAAATAAAAGTATTGCATTTATAGTAAACATTTACATTTAATTTATATTTGGAGTTTACGTTAAAGTTCAATTACTGTATTTATTTGATTATAACTTTTTTTTTAATAAAAAAAAATGTATTGCAGGCTTGCATTGACGATAACTTGGAAATGGTTGAGTTTTTGGTCGAACATGGAGCTGACGTAAATTGCGGTGACAACGAAGGTTGGACTCCTTTGCATGCTACTGCCTCTTGTGGATTTGTTAGCATTGCCAAGTAAATCTCTTGTTTTTTTATTATAAAAAATGTAAAAGGTTTATTAACGAAATTTTCGCTTTTATTTAGATATTTAATTGAAAAAGGTGCGAATGTTATTGCCGTGAATAATGATGGTGAACTACCCTTGGACATCGCGGAGCAAGATGAGATGGAAGAATTATTGCAAGATGAACTAGATAAACTAGGTAGGTATTTTATATAGATAATGATGTTAGAGCCAACTTTATTACATCAACCGGTCAACCACATTTTATAATTAATATTTTTAATTAGGAATTGACTGTGATTATGCGAGAAATATTGAAGAGCATTTGATGTTAGAAGATGCTAATCGAATGCTTAATGGTAATTGTCGACTCGACGAGCGTCATCCTAAAACTGGGGCGACGGCC
>JAQGAY010000578.1:0-24174 GCA_034698085.1 Polydesmus angustus | reverse complement strand
TATTTTATTTGAAAATCATGATTAATTTTATTTGTTGTATTAGTTTTTCGCGCACGCGCAAAAAACATTTGTATTATATTATTTCTGTCGTATGTTTGTGTTTTTGATTTCGCGCAAACGCGAAATCGTGGAGCGTGCTGAAGAACCATGAGCAGATCAGTGAGCGGGTCCGTGACGGGTCCGTGACGGGTCAGTGAGCGGGTCCGTTACAGTGATCCATGACGGTGATCCATGACGGCGGCACGTGCGTTCCATTTTTCTCCCTACCCCGGCTAAAAAAGTGTTTCACTTCAAAAAAAGGAGTGAGCATATGGGTTGACTTCGTGGATGGCTTGTTCCTGTTTGACTATTTCAAGACCACAGTGACCATTTTCCACCCCACTCAACCCCAGAGGAACATCAGCAAAAGTAGAGAAATTTCTTATGGTTACTCGTTTGATATGGGAAGCCATGCCGAGATTGAGAATTTCCTCCACAATAACACTCTCTATTACAAAGTGACTGTCGAAATTACTAAATGATAAATCAAATAATGGCCTCTTAATTGCGAACAAAATAACAGTACGGTAAATTTAAACGCCTATTCATCGTTTATGTTTTTCTTAAACGCGGTGTACACGATGACCACTTCACTAATCCTTCGTTCCATAAGGTGTTTCACGTCACATAACCCATTTAAAACATTAAAACGAGTTGAAGAAAAAAGGCCGTTATGCATTGAATATGAAACGTAACATGGGGATTGAGAACCTGCCGTTTTTTCCCCGATAATTAGACCTGTTTCGAAAATTAGCCCTAGCATGATTTTTGATGCCGCAAAAATATAAGCCCTACCCTCAAAAATAAGCCCTTTTTAAAAAACTAGTTACTAGTGTATTTTTGGTCAGTGATTACTAATATTATTTAAGGGAAGGTGGGCTATAATCCCTATACTATTATTTTCTAGGGGTAATTTTTATTTACTCTTTCTATTGTAAAAATCCAAAAAAGCAGACAAATGGGGTTTTTCTTAAAACTATTGTTCACTCAAAGATGTATAAAACGATTGCGAGTTATTTAAGACCTCCACCAACAATAAGCCCTCGTGCATTTTTTTCTTAAAAAAAATAATAAGACAGGGTTTAATTACCGGGGAAACACGGTACTCTATTTACAACGCATGTACATTTTTAATTCCAGTGAAAAATAAAAATGGCTTTCACTTTGCATCGCAATCGAAACAATCAAATGGTTTAAATGTTTAACTTTAATTATTAGACAATAGCTGATAATCATTCACTCCATTTCCAATGTTTAAAATTAGGAAATCTACTGGTAGTTTAAAATAATTATTTTCCACTTTAAAAATTTTTTTTCTCGAAATAAATTAATTTCATTAAAAAAATATATCGTGATTATTAATAATAATTGTTTTTATGGGAAGCGAAATAAAGGATGAAATTTCATAGGTCGGGCGTATTTTTTTCATGGGAAGCCACGAAGAGATTGAGAATTTGCACTGCAATGACACTTTATATTACGCAGTAACTATTGAAACTATTTAACCGACAATAAAATAATGTTTTTGTAAGTGTGCACGTAAATTTTGTACTCGATTAAAAAAAAATAAACTAATCTTTTATAAGCTTTCTAAACTCATTTGCATTGGTTTTAGTCAATAATAAATGTTTAATAACTTAACCAATTTCTATAAGTAAATTAACTTTCATCATAAGTTTACTTAAATAAATCAAGTAAATCTAAATAGGTGCAAAAATATTATTTCTATAGTTGCTGATTTATTTGTTTATTTTTTGGTAATTAATTCAATCTTTCCCGAAAAAAAAGTCTAATTAAAAGATAATCAATACTATAGTATCGGTAAGTTGTACCGGTATATACTGTAAATAACATTATAACGATAACATTGTTGAAATCCGAGTTTACTTTCTCACTTTCGGTTTTGGAGAGTTGAACGCGTAAACAAATCGATTATTAAAAAAGTTCAAAAATGACGGACTACTAGAAATAAAGAACTTCGGTAGTAATAAAATTGAATTTAAATAGGATTAGAATTCAAATTCCAATCGATATTTTAATTTTTTTTTAACAAAAGTAGATTCAAAATCCTTTTTTTTTTTTTATTAATTACTTACGAATGCGCAAATGATTCCCTACACTTTAATAGCAATTATATCCTTGGTGAATAAAATGAGGTAACTCGCACTTGATTAAACTGATAAGATATAAATCTTTGTGCCACTATTCTTCCAAATAAAAAATAAAAAAATAAAAATGGTTAATACCGTATTTTATAAAATATGCTAATAAAATAACACTTTACAGTACGGTATTACATATAATTATAATTTTATATGTTAAAATCGACGAATTTAACATTTGTAATTCTTGAAGCGATTAAAGTGTGTGCAGATGACAAGGTCAACAATAATAATCATTGACAACGATTAGATTAGCCTCATCTCAAACACGGATACAAAACACTGATAACTTATTTTGTAACAACCATAATTTTGGCTACGTGTTATTTTCCTACTAAAATTCTCGCAGTTAAAAGTCGCATTTGTGATGGCCGCCTTAGAACCATGTAATGTACTCCATCAAAAGGATATTATCAGGAACATTATAATTAACCTTAAACACTTGTTTCTTATGTGATTTAGGCGTAGACCAAGATGAGTTGTTCATCGACCGCCATGTTGAGTTGGAATGGGTGGATGACGTTGCCGAGTACAAATGTACACGGTGCCACAAAGTGCTGGTGCAACACTACATCGCTAATTGCGAGCACAAGTTCTGCGGGAACTGCAAGCGAGTGGTGGACGATGGCAGCCAAAGATGGCGCTGTCCCAACTGCAAGGAGTTCATCAAGGACATAGTCAGCTCAATCAAAGGTCAGAGGTCGAAACATTAATTTTAAATAACACTTTACGTGTGTTTAGAACGAGCAAAGTCTTCGCTTTAAGGAAAAAGTCATTGGTTTTCGAGTGCACTGCCCCAACCGAAACTACGGATGCCCACACATTTGCTCTTTTAAAGACATACAAGTAAAATATCTGCTTAAAATAACAATCCATATCGTTCTAATACGTTTAAATTGCACAGGAGCATTCAGCAGGATGTGAACACACGAAAGAAAGGACACTTCCGGTGCTTTACCAAAAAGGCCCTACCATTGAGGTAAGTCCTTACAAATGCCTAAGGGAAAACTTTCGGGTGGCGCAAAAAAAGTGGTACACCTATGTGTAACTTAAAATAAAAATTTAATTTTTTAACTTTTTATTCTGAAAAAACAACTAAAATGTTGCCCAATGTTAATTTACATAAAATTATAAATCAAATTTAATATGTCTACCCTCTTTCTCAACATTTTCTTCTAATTGTCTGCACCACTAGTAAAAAACTATAAATCATTGATACAAATTTTACCATTCTAAACAATGGCGCAAATTTCAGTTGTTTCAAGAAAATAACTACATGTAACGAGTTTTCGAATAAAGCATAAAGTAAAATTAAGTCTTAATCAACTTTGTAAACAAATTAATGCCGATAGCGCAAACATCAGGAAGAAGTCGCCAAGTCCGCTAGAACAGCACCGAACCTTCAGCATGTGAGTGAGCTGATTTGTAGCTAAGAAAAAAATCTCCAAAGTCACAAAAGTCCATGATAAGGTTATTTAGGGTGCCCTTTAACAAAAAATCTATCTTAAGCGTAAATTTGCCACAATAAAAAAACTAAAAATGGACATTGTTGAAGAGTAGCAAAATTTGTCTCAATGATTTATAAACAGCAGAATTGACGAGTGGTGCACACCATTTGAAGAAACTGTTGAGACAGGAGGAAGACATATTACATTTGATTTATAATTTTATTTAAATTAATATTAGGCAACAATTTAGTAGTGTTTTCAGAATAAAAAATTTAAAAAATAAATTTTTATTTCAAATTTCCCATAGGGGTGACACTTTTTTTGCGCCACCCGATAATGTACAATAATTACTTTGTCAGATGTTGGATCGAATGTTTTCTGCGCAACTGTTAAATTTGAGGAACGAAATAAACCGGAAGTTGGATGAAATGGAGAAGAGAATGGCGGAGAGAGATGAAAGTGCGTGGGAGTTGAGTGTAGGAGCGGATGAGATGAAGAGAGTGATGCTGCGGATAGAGAGGAAGCAGAAGGATGGAGAGGAGAGAACGACCGAGTTAAAAAATAAAATTGAAAATTTACACAGTATGAACTTAATTTAAGGCATCGAACCAACTTAAAATTAATGCAAATTGTATTTCCTAGAACAACCAATGAAAAGCGATTCGTCGGCAGAGGAAGAGAATAAATCCAGGATATCGAAATTAGAAGCCAAATCCGAATCTTATTTCGAGATGATCGAGTTTAACAACAGAAAAAACAACGAACTTATTTATCAATTAAAAAGTGAATTTCAAAAAAAAGAAGCGCAAATCGAAGATGAAATGAAGGCCTTGGAGCAGATGATAAACGAGATGTCCTTAGCAAGAGATAGTAAGTGGGCGGAGGTGAAGGATTGGGTCAGTAGCGTCGGTCAATCTTTCAAGGAGGAGAAAAAAAAGAGAGAGGAAGTGACGTCGAATGTAAATAAAAACTTTTCTCAATTAACCACGTTAAACGCCAAAGTTGAAAGCTTAGGGAAAGATTTACAGGAAGATTTGCAAAATCAAATAACATCGACCGTGAAAAAGAATCAGTCCAATGTGGCAAAATTAACCAGCGAAAGCGATGCTCGGTTGAACGTGATTGACGCTAATAATAGGAAAAACAGCGAACTAACGAGGCAGCAGTTAAACAACGAAATTCAAACAAAAGTTTTTGAAATTAAGAACGAAATGGAAAAGTTGGAAGAGAGGATGGCATTAGGGCATACAGCCATTTACGAGGATATATCAGCACTGAAAAAGGTAAAAACGCTAGCAACGCCTCGGGTGAGAACAAAATACAGTAGAAAATAAAAAAAATCATAAAATTAAAAAAAAAAATTTAAGTTCAACTTACCTAAAAACTAAGCACTTTCCTCTTAAAAAAAACTAATTTCAGTAACTTTTAAGTTGAATCCCTAATTCACAGTTTAGTTGGATAACCCTCGTAATTCCGCGAGAGCTTAATTTGCGCGTAATTCAAGTAAAATAGTAAATTTCTAATTAAAACCGTAAATTTTAAACAGAAAATGAATGAAACGGCAGAAGAATTGCGACAGAAACAAAACCTCCCACCGGAACAGATAATCTACAATAGCATCATCAAACCGGAAGTGAGTTCTAAGTTTATTCTATAAAAATTTAAAAGTTTATCTCAAGAGTTTCGCTTCGTATAAGCAAACCCTTGACATTTTAAATATTGGGTGATAATGCGTCGCAAAGATAGCGAAATGTTAACGTTTTATCCGATAGTAAACTTAAAAAATGTTAATTTCAGCTTCAACATCTTCGAAGAGTGAGCGAATATTATAAGGAAGAAGCTGATTTCACTTGGATCGTCAATGTCCGGAACGTAACAAGCGGAATTTTTACCAAAAGACTATTCGCAGGAAATGAAAAAGAGTTGTTGAGCGAAGTCTTCCCCTTAAAAGCATATCCATTTTCAGCTCAAGTGAAGATGGCGACGAGTAGCTTGGATCAGAATAACGTCTATTTTCAAGTGTGTTTCAAAGATACAAAAGAAACGAACGAATCACTAAAAACTATACTTTTACCTAATATATTTCTAAGTTTGAAAGACCAGAGCAACAACAAAAAACGCAAAAACATAATTAAAATAGGAAACACATATTTATATTATTCTTCATTTAAAATGAAATGGCAATTTAATAAGTTCTACGTCGTAGGAGTAGTCAACAAAAGCATTCTCAAATCCGCTCCGTACAACGTAGAAGACAAAATTGAAAGAAACATCCACTTTGAAACACCGGAAGTAGCGCAGTCAGTGTACTCGTACGACGGAACAATGACCTGGGCCGTCGATGACTTCAAGAAGAAGAAGCAGGCGGAAGTTGATGGTTTAATCGAGTGTCATTTAAGCCCATATTTCTACACCAGTCCAAAGGGATACAGGATGCAAGTACACGCGTATTTGAACGGATACGGCGACCGTAAAAACAAAGGAGTGAGTCTCTGCGTTATCCTATTGGATGGTGTAAACGATGAGGACCTTGATGGTTCTTTTAGCCACGTGACTAATGCGACCATTTTCCACCCCACTCAACCCCATAGAAACATCAGCAAAAGTGAAGAAGACTATTCCATATTGTGGGTAAGTGGTAAATGGATTCATATGGGAAGTGAGGCTGAGGTAGAGAGTTGCCTCCACAATGGCACTCTCTATTACAAAGTCACCGTGGAAGCCAAAATAAATGATGAATAAAATTGTGATGGTTTAATTGTGGACAAAAAATAACGCAAATTTAACGGCGAATTTAAAGTCATGGACAAAGCATAAGCCGCGTTCTCCTCAACGGTCACCGCTTAACTAATGATGACCACAGTGACCCTCTTTCACCCCCACCCAACACACTTGACACATGAGCAAAATGATTGAGGATTTTGATGTCTACTAAAAATAATCTCACTCACTTTGCAATGTAAATTGGTAATCGTAACAACTTCGGATGTGTTAGCGAACTAAAAGGAAACCGTTCGCTCATTTTATTTATAAAATTACTTCAGCTTAAAGTTTTTTTTAAAAAAATAAATTCAATAGAAAAGAATTTAATCAATTCCTCAACTATCACTTTATTTATTTTTTTGAAATAAGATAAGATTATTTTATTATCTTTTATTGAAGGTAACATTACAATATTGTGATAGTGTTCAGAGAGTCACGCGCACTGCATCTCTTAAGGAAATTGAAAATGGGTTCCTCAGCCAGTGCTTTAGATAAAGACCAGGAGTTATTTGCAGCAGAAATGTCAACGATAAAAGAGGTGAAATTAGTTCTTAATTAAAATTAACGCTAACGATTACAGGGTGAACGCAAAATCTAATCTCATTCAAACGCAATTTAAAATTAACAGAAACTGAAGGAAACGAAAGAAGAATTACGAGTAGTAAAAGTTCAGCTAGTGTACAATAGTTTTATAAAACCGAAAGTAAAAATATTCAATTTAAACGTGTTAATTATTTTTAATTTTACAGATAATAACAATTATTATCAGTGAAAATGCTCGTTTTTAATTTACGAATAATTAAACATAAGACTTTTCGTTAAATTTTATAAGAAAATTTTTAAGGTTTTATAAAAACTGTTTAACTTCAGCTTCAACATCTGCGCAGAGTAAGCGAATATGATAATGAAAAGCCCGATTTCACTTGGGTCATCAGCGATGTCAACAGCTTAATAACCGGAAGTAAAAAAGAGTTGCTGAGTGCAGTGTTCCCTTTAACCGGATATCCGTTCGGAGCTCGAGCCAAGATTGCACTTTACGGCTACTTAGTGCAGTTTTCTCTGTCTTATAAACCTCTAAATGAAGCCATAGCGGAAGAACAAATAGGAGTAAAACTCCCTCCGCACATTATATTCACTGTGAAAGACCAAAGCGCAGGAAAAGAGCGCAAGGACTGCGTTAGAACGGCAACCTTACCTTATAAACGGAAATTGGAATTTAATAAATATTACCAAGTAGGATTAGCCATTGAGAAAAGCCGCCTAAACTCCCTCGTGTATAACGTGGATGATAAGTGGGTGATAGACATCCACGTAGAAGCGCCGGAAGTGGCTCAATCGGTGTACTCGTACGACGGAACAATAACCTGGGCCATCAATGACTTCCGGAAGAAGAAACAAGCGGAAGTGGAGGGTTTAACCGAGTGTCACTTAAGCCCTTATTTCTACACTCATCGCAACGGATACCGGTTGCAAGTGCGAGTGTATTTCAACGGATGCGACGCGTACTGTAAATATAGAAACAAGGGACTGAGCATGCGCGTTGACTTCTTAAATGGCTCGTACGACGAGGGCCATAAAGAGTATTTCGACCACAGGACCACTGTCACCATTTTCCACCCCACTGAACCCCATTGAAACGTCAGCAAAACCACACTAAACACTTCTAAGTACGGTACATGGTTTGATATGGGAAGTCACGCGGAGATAGAAAGGTTGCTCTACGGTGACAT
The DNA here is from genome assembly GCA_034698085.1 of Polydesmus angustus. Taxonomy (NCBI): domain Eukaryota; kingdom Metazoa; phylum Arthropoda; class Diplopoda; order Polydesmida; family Polydesmidae; genus Polydesmus; species Polydesmus angustus. Next base: position 16,032 of record JAQGAY010000578.1, on the reverse strand, counting down.
TCTCTATTACAAAGTGACTGTGGAAGACATATTAAAAATATAAATAAAAACACTCATCGGTTTAATAATTATTATTGTGTACAAAATGAATTTGCGAGAAAATAAACGTTAATAAACGTTAAAACATTGAAATTGAGTTGATGTTGAGCTTTTTTTTGCCCGCTTTTCTTACGCGCTAAATGACGTCATTAGAATTGCAAGGGAAAAAAATTAATGAAAGAAAGTTCTGCTTACTACTGACGTAATAAGAGCTTTAAGAATATTTAAATATTAAAAGATTATTACGGCATTATAGCAATTTATGTAATAATGAAGCGCTGAGCTGGCAATGTGCATTTTTTTTGTTAAATTTTTTTTTTTTTTTTGGAATTTTTTTTCTGTGAAATTTATTTTTTTGAGAAAGGTTTTTGCAAAACTTTTTTTTAAAATCTATTTTTTGAAAATTCATTCGGTGAAAAATGGCCTTAAATCGTTTTTAAATTAACTGAAATTAAAACTCGAGAAGTCCACCCAAAGTGAACACTGATTTCAACTATATACAGTACTAGTCAGCAATTCTAGGTTAAAAATTAATGTTCTTTAAAGGAAGCTAACAAATCCATTCAATTTCATTAAAAAAATAATTTTGAAGGTAAATTTTAAATTCCTAAACCACTATCTCTATAATAATTTGTGTTTGGAAAGCGCTTGTTTACACTATTTTTGTATTACGCAGTGTGAGTTGGTAGAATTCAGTATTTTATTAGCGAGTAAAGTTAATGGAAAAGTTCCACAAACTGTAAAACATTGACATCTTTATAAGATTAAAAAATTTTTTTTTTTTTTTATCAGTTCAAATCGGTTTAAACTTTTGCACGTGAAACAAATAAACCAGATTAGATTTTATCAGAATTTAGCAACAATGATTTCATACGTTGCATTTTCTATTACGTTTTGTACGCGTTAATTAAAAATCATTAAACACAGTTCAAAAATGGCTGACTTCGAAATTGGTAAATATTAAATTTCACTAGAAATAATAAACCACTGTACGATAGTAATAAAATTATTGCATTTGAATTTTCTTAGCCGAAGATGATTTCCTGGTGAATCGCAGCGGTGAGTTTGAGTTTGTGGATGACGTCACGGAGGAGTTCAAGTGCACACGCTGCACTAAAGTTCTGATCCAACACTACGTGGCGAACTGCGAACACAAGTTCTGCAGCAACTGTAAGCGAGTGGTGGACGACGGAAGCCATCGATGGAGGTGCCCCAAGTGCCAACACTACATAACACACATAGTGAGGTCAAAGGGCATTTTAAAAAGCCAGCTTAAAATAAGCTAAAAATGTGTTTAGGGACTGCAAGACTTTGAGTTTAGGAGCAGAATCAGGCAACTTGCACTGCACTGCCTCAACCGGAAGTACGGCTGCCAACACACGTGCCCTTTGAAACAACTCAAGGTCAATTATTATTTTACGTAATAATTATAAGTTAAAGTATAATAATTTTAATATGGGTATTTGAACTACGTAGAAGCATTTAGAGGAATGCGAACACACGAGAGAAAGTGCACTTCCGGTGCTCTACCATGAAACTTTCCCTCCAGAGGTAAATCATAAATAATGCTCAAGGTTAGGTATAATTTAATGTACGTGGTTGATGGTAGATGATGGAGCAGATGATGAACTTAAAAAGAGAAGTGAGCGCGATGAGGGAGAAGATGGCGGAGATGGAGAAGAAGCACAAGGAAGAAAATACGCAATTAAAACAACAAGTTGAGGACTTACAAAGTACAAACTTAAAATATTAATCGAAATCATGTAACAAAATTAAAACGGTGATTTCGTTAGCAGAGCGACCAATGAGAAGCGTTTCATCGACAACGGAGAGTCTTTCGTTGACGGTGGACGAGAATAAGTCCCGAATAATGAAACTGGAAGGCAAATCGGATTCTTATTTCGAAATGCTAGATTTTCACAATAGGAAAAACAACGAGCAGATGCAACAATTAAAAAACGAAGTTCAAACGATAGTAATTAAAATTAAGAAGGAAATGGAAACGTTGGAAGAGAGGATAACATTAGGGCAGGAAATGAAGTGGGCGGAAGTGGACGCTCGCATCAACCAGGTGGTTGCGGACTTGGAGAAAACGCCCCCTGGCGCCATTTACGATGAAATAATATCCGCACTAAAAAAGGTAAAAGCGCTTCAGGCACGAAAAAAAAATTTAAGCACTTAACACGTAAAAACGGGTATGCTAAACTTAAATATTCATGGCATAGGTTCAGACCCTAATTTAGCCTCGATTATTTCGTAGTAGAGATTAAGATACTTTTTCCTAATTATTCCTAAGGTTTTAATGCATCCTTATAAATTTAAATTAATTTTCCATAAGCAGAAAATAAATGAAACCGAAGAAGAATTGCGAAGGAAACAAAACCTACCACCGGAACAGATAATCTACAATAGCATCATAAAACCGGAAGTGAGTACTAATTTTAGCCTCTAAAATTAAAAAATTTATCATATAAAATTTATTATTTGGCAGATTTTAAAAAAAATAACATCTTCAAATTACGAGTAGTTAGAAGAAAGTTTTGTTTTATCCGATATTAAACTTTAAAATAATTGTTTAATAATTTTAGCTTCAACATCTTCGAAGAGTGAGCGAATATTATAAAGAAAAACCCGATTTTACTTGGATCGTGAACGTCCGGAACGTAACGAGCGGAATTTTTACCAAAAAACTATTCGCAAGATATGAAAAAAAATTGTTGAGCGAAGTCTTCCCCTTAAAAGGATATCCATTTTCAGCTCAAGTGAAGATGAAACTTTATGAGTGGGATGACAATATAATCAGCTTTAAACTATCTTTTAAAGATGCGAAAGAAAAAAACGAATCACAAAAAGCTACACTTTTTCCTAATATATTTCTAACTTTGAAAGACCAGAGCAATAAAAAAGAACGCAAAAACATTATTAAAACAAGAAATTCATACAGGAAATATTCATTTAGAGATGAAATGCTGTATGAATGCTTCTATAAAGCAGGAGCAGTCAACAAAAGCCTTCTAAGTTCCGCTCCGTACAACGTAGATGATAAATTGACCATAGATATTCACGTGGAAACACCGGAAGTAGCTCAGTCAGTGTACTCGCACGACGGAACAATAACTTGGGTCATCGATGACTTCCAAAAAAAGAAACAGGCGGAAGTGGATGGTTTAATCGAGTATTATTTGAGCCCTTATTTCTACACAGCTCCCAATGGACGCCGGCTGCAAGTTAGAACATATTTAAACGGATGTGGTGAATATGCAAACAAAGGAGTGAGCATACACGTTTTCTTCTTGGCAAGTGTGTACGACGAGGACCTTGAAGAGGATTTTGAATACAAGACCACCGTGACCATTTTCCATCCCACTCAACCCCAGACAAACATCAGCAAAAGTCAAGAAGACATTTTGAACAACGATTACATATGGAAGAACGGTAACATGTTTCACATGGGAAGTTCTGCTGAGATAGAGAGTTTTCTTCACAATGAAACTCTCTATTACAAAGTCACCGTGGAAGACATTCCAATTTCCAGCTCAAGTGAAGATGATGCTTTATGATTGGGTTGACCATATAGTCCTCTTTGAAATGTCTTTTAGAGATGCAAAAGAAACAAATGAGCCACAAAAAATTACACTTATGCCTAATATATTTCTAACTTTGAAAGACCAGAGCAAAAACAAAGAACGCAAAAACATTATTAAAATAGGAAACACACATTATTCGCCTAAATGGAAATTGCAATATAATCACTTCTATTACTTAGAATTAGTCAACAGAAGCATTCTCAATTCCGCTCCGTACAACGTTCAAGACAAAGTAAAAATAGACATTCACGTAGAAGCACCGGAAGTGGCGCAGTCAGTGTACTCGCAAGACGGAACATTAACCTAGACCATCCAACTATTTACTATTGTATTATTAGTCAATACCTGTCAAAAATACACTCAATTTTCAATGTTTTCAATTAAGACATAATTTTAAATAATTATTTTCCAGATTCAAAACGTTTTCGAAATAAATTAATTTTATATAAAAAAAAATTATCGTGATCATTAGCTGTTTGGACTCCCTATTAAGCCCTCAGCAAATAATTATAAAATATTCAAATCAACAAACGAAAAAAAATAGACTATCGAAAACAAACTGTTCGCGTTTTTAAACCGATCTTTATGGTAAGAATATTGACTTTCGCCGATAATAATATTATAATCAATAATTTTATTACAAAACTTGCTTTTTTTTTGAAGGATAAATAAAAACAACTCTTTCATTTCATATTAAATCTCTTATTCAATAAATATCAGGCAAATAAAATACGATCGATTTAAATATTAAATTGTTCTAAAATTCTCAATCAAGACACTGAAAATCCAAAATAAATAAAGTATTGTTTGCTTGATACCAAAAAAAAAAAAAATCGATATAAAACATTACTTTTAATCAATCGATGCATTTTTTTTTTATCAATTTCCAATACTCCTATCGATTTCACACCCCTCAGCTGTCAGTCACTTTATTTTTCAGAAAACAACAGATTAAATAACTAAAAAAATATGGAGAAATAAGATAAGATTACGCTCAACTTTTTCCTCATTTTACGTTAAGTAATCGCATTGAAACGTGGCATTCCTTCTCTCACACTTTTAAGCCAAAGTTTTAGCTAAAAAACTCATTTAAAAAAATGGCTTCAGAGAATGTTTCAGACGACGAGCGAAACCTGGTCTTTCGCTCGGATGACCTGAAGTGGATCGATGACGTCAGTGGGTTCCGCTGCGTCGGATGCAGCAAAGTCCTCCTCCGCCACAACATAGCCAACTGCGGACACAAATTCTGTCCCCATTGCAAGAAGATATTGGACGACGGAAGCAAAAACCACCGATGCCCACTTCCGGAGTGTAAAAAGATCATCGAAAAAATAGTTAACACTTAAGTATTTACTTAAGCTAATTATAAAAGCTAATTAAATTTGAATTAATAGCATTTGGAAGACTCTTATTTCGAAGAAACCGTGTACGAGTTAAGGGCCCATTGCCCTAACCACAAACACGGATGCCCTTTCAAAGGACCACTCACTGACGTACAGGTATAAAATAACACTAATTATTGTATAGGGTGTTCGTTGGATGACATTAGTTTTAGAACATGAATAAATCAGTCCAAATTTAATGAAAATGAATTATTTATTTCATATTTACATTAATTGACCCCTCCCATTTAATAATAAAAAACAAATGTTAGAATATGACCTCTCCAACTAAGTCGGCACGTGTTAATGCGCAGCAGGTAATTTGCATTAATCCTATGGTAGATGCCGGCACATGCCGAGATGCAGTCGGCAGGTGCAGGCTGAAAGTCCCCGCAAAAGCTTTAGCCGTCAAAGTAAACGCGTGACCTCGTTTACACGTGCCGACTCAGTTGTAGAGGTCACATTCTTGAAACTGTTTTTTATTATTAAATGGGAGGTGTTAATTAATATAAATATAGAAAAAATATCTCATTTTCATTAAATTTTGACGGATTTATTTATGTTTTAAAACTAACGTCATCCAACGAACATCCTATACTGTATATAAAAGATAATAAGAGTTAAATTGTGTTTAGATTCACTTGAAAACGTGCGAAGTTAGCAAGAAAAAAGAAGCTCCGGGAGGCAACCAAAATGAGCAGAATAAAGCAGACGACTCATTCGTAAATACCCTAATTACTATAAATAATTAATCTGGTTCTAATCTTAAGTGGAGATGCTAATTAGGCGCTGAACGAGATGAAGAAGTTGAGCGAGCGAATAGAGACGATGAGTTCAGCGCTGAACGAGATGCAAGAGTGGATGAGAGAGATGCGCGAAGAGCGTTTGGCGCAAGATAGGAAGTGGACGGAGATGGAAAAGAAGTGGGCGGAAGTGGACGAGCGTACCCATAACATGGTTTCTGGTTTACAGGAAGTGTCCACTCGCCTGGAGAAATTCACCGAGAGCGAGGATCAATTGAGAACGGAAATGAAGCAAATGAGCGGTCAATTTACGGACGAAATTTCAGCGCTAAAAACGGTAATACGCGACGCATGAAATGCACCAGCAGCGCCTCTAACGGGAGGGATAAAACGTTTTTAAGAGTACATTTTATCTAAATTTTAAAGTTGCCAAAGCGCATGCGCGGTTGAAAACGTTAATAAAAGTATTATGCATAGCGAAAGCAACGTTGAATTTTACTGAATAGAAAACGTTTCTTAGAAATTGAAGGAAAATCAGGAGAAAAAACGAGAGACAGAAGAACCAAAAACAGAACAGGAAGTCAACGACACCTTCGTAAAACCGGAAGTGAGCACTATATTAAAATAAATTTTGAACATAATGTAATTCTGTAAAGCAAATGTAACATTATTTAAACCCCAATGTTACCCATTATTTTTACTATTTTTAGGATAAAAAATTTTCCTAAATGAAAAAAATTTTACCAAGAAAAAAAAAATTAAGATAGAAAAAAATTCCAAGATAAAAAACATTTTTCCTGGATGAAAAAAATTTTTCCAGGATAAAAAAAATTTTATCTAAAAAAAAATTTTCCTGGATAAAAAAAATTTTCCTGGATAAAAAAAATTTTACCTAGAAAAAAATTTTTTTTTACCTAGAAAAAAATTTTTTTTTTAAAATAAAAAAAATTTTATCTAAAAAAAAATTTTCCTGAATGAAAAAAATTTTACCTGGATAAAAAAATTTTTCCAAAATCTAAAAAAAATTTTCCTGAAGAAAAAAAATTTTACCTGGAAAAAAAAATTTTATCTAAAAAAAAATTTTAACTGGAAAAAACACATTTTCCTGGATGAAAAAACTTTACCTGAAAAATAAAATTCTAATAGATAAAAAAAAATTTCCTTAGATTAAAAAATTTTTTAAGACGATACATTTTTTTTTCCTGGATTAAAAACTTTTACATGGAAAATAAAATTTTAGTGGATAAAAAAAATTTTATCTGGAAAAAAAATTTTATCTAAAAAAAAATTTTCCTGAATGAAAAAAATTTTACCTGGATAAAAAAATTTTTCCAAAATAAAAAAAATTTTATCTAAAAAAAAATTTTCCTGGAGAAAAAAAATTTTACCTGGAAAAAAAAATTTTATCTAAAAAAAAAATTTTAACTGGAAAAAACACATTTTCCTGGATGAAAAAACTTTACCTGAAAAATAAAATTCTAATAGATAAAAAAAAATTTCCTTAGATTAAAAACTTTTTAAGACGATACATTTTTTTTTTCCTGGATTAAAAACTTTTACATGGAAAATAAAATTTTAGTGGATAAAAAAAATTTTATCTGGAAAAATAATTTTAGAGGATAAAAAATTTTCCTGGAAGTGAGCACTATATTAAAATAATTTTAGAATAAATTGTTATTTCTGAAAAGCTAATGTAACATTACTTAAACCCAAATGTTTACCATTATTTTCATTAAAATTTTTAATTTTTTAACTGGACTTCATTCAAACTTTTGTTAACCAAAGTTATCACGCATGCTCATTACGGCATCTTAAAGATAGCAAAATGTTACATTTTATCCGACACTAAACTACAAAAAAAATGCTTAAAATTTCAGGTTTCGCATCTTCGCAAAGTGAGCGAATACTACAAAGAACCACCTAATTTCACATGGGTCGTCAGTCAAATCCAAAGTCTACTATCCGGAAGTCAAAAAGAGCTGTTAAGCGAAATCTTCCCCGTAACCGGATATCCGTTCGGCGTGGAAGCCCAGCTGACGCTTACGGGTTACGGAACGCTCAACGTAAGCCTAACGTTTAAAGACGTAAACGAAACCCACAATAGTAAACATATGGCCCTAAAACCATTCCCTAAGATCTACGTCACTCTTAGGGACCAATTCAACGCGAGTGCGCGTGAGGACATCGTCATCACACGTGACTTTACTCACGCGCATAAATTCGAATTCGATTCAACGTTCCACTTCGTCAGTTTCGATACGAAGCGCTTGAGTTCCAACGTGTACAACGCGGAGGGGAAAACGCTGATAGACTTCCACGTGGAGACACCGGAAGTGGCGCGGATGGTGCATTCGATGGACGGGACTTTAAGCTGGGCCATCCACGACCACCGAGAGAAGAAACGAACGGAAGCGGAGGGTTTAGTGGAGTACCATTTGAGTCCTTATTTCTACACGCATCCACAGGGATACAGAGTGCAAGCGAAGGCCTATTTGAACGGCTGCTTCAAGTATAAGGATAAGGGAGTGAGCCTGTCCATCGCTTTCTTGGACGGCGTTTATGACGAGGGCCTGGACAAGAACTACCCTCACAAAACCACGGTCACCCTCTTCCACCCGCAACAGCCGCAGAGGAACGTCAGCCACAGCGTGGACAGAGACAACGTCAGCTGGTATCAGATTAATATAGGCACGCACAAAGAGATAGAGAATTTACTCCACGAAGACACTCTGTATTGCAAAGTCATTATCGAGGCCATCCAACGATAAATAAAAGTGCTGGTAGTGTTTATCTAAGTACAGTGAAACTCCAATATTCGTCATTAACCCGTTTCAGAGAAATTGACAAATAGCAAAAATGACTTATATCGAATACATTTTTCCCATAGGAATACATTAAAAATAGTTTAACCCGTTCCCAGCCCCGAATTTTGCACCTTTAAAAAACAACAAAATAACCCAGAAATCTTTGCAAAAATATTTTAATTGCCTAATATTGCTTTAACTATTTTTTTTTTGCTCTTATTTTTAAAATCCACACTAATAATGACGATCAGCTGACTGAAAGTGGCGCCAAAAGTGTGATGAATATTGAATCTGCGACGAATATTAAACAAAAAAAAAAAAAAACATGACGAATTTCGAAAATGACGGATATTGGTGGAGACGAATATTGGAGTTGCACTGTATGTACTGAAATACGACTCCCTGTAGTTACCATTGAAACCATTTAAAAATAATGAAGTAATGTTTGTTTTTAGTGTGCACATGTCTTATGGAGAATAAAGTTCTTAATTAACGTTATATTAATTTAATGAATGTTTATGATTTTATCGCATTTAATGGTCGCAATTGGCTCTTTTTAGACGATTTTGCTGTTCAAAACATCTAAAATCTTAAAAACAAATGCGAACTCGTTTTAAATATTTTTCTTTCCATTAAAAACTTATTAAAATAATTTATCTTCTTTTTAAACTTCCTCCGAAGAAATAACACTCCTATTTCGGTTTTAATTCACTTCCCAAAGCCGACCACCTCTAACGCAAAACCAATTCCCATTTTAAGTCCCGTTTTCAAGGCGCTGTAGAAGCACCCTACACGCACTCAAAAGCGCTGATTTTAAGAATCAATATTTTGATCAAAATTAATTATAGGATCACAAAATCAAAACTTTGATATCGGTAGCCTAAAAATTATACCGGTATTTTTTAAAAAAAATAAAGGGTACTGTTGTGTTTCGCCTTTGCCGAGTGTATAAATCAAAAAATATAGATAGTATCGAGAATTATATCTATAATCGAATCCGCTCGTAAGTGATGATGATTGTGCAAATTTGAATGCATTGAAAGAATCGATTATATCGATACTATCAATTTCTACCGATTTCACCCTTGAACTCAAAAAAAGCTCCTACTGTTACAACTTCTCACTGTTTTTTAAAGATAGATAATTATTAAGATAATTAAAAACTTAAATTTCAAATATAACATTTGAAGTAGCTGCATATGTCAAGGAAAACACTTGACGAAGATTACAACAGCTTAATCTCAAATATACACCGATAACATTATCTCTTTCAACCCATTTTGCTACGCGTAATTTTGCCCTCGCAGTACAGTGAGAAAAGAGTTTGCGATGGCCGCCCTCCAACCATGTAACGTATTCTATCAAATATTATAATTATGATCTAAATTCAAGCTTATGTCTTATGTGATTTAGATGTGGACCAAGATGAGTTGTTCCTCGACCGCCATGTTGAGTTGGAATGGGCCGATGACGTAGAGGGTTACCGCTGTACACGGTGCCACAAAGTGCTGGTCCAACACTACATCGCTAATTGCGAGCACAAGTTCTGCGGGAACTGCAAACGAGTGGTGGACGATGGCAGCCACAGGTGGCGCTGTCCACACTGCAGGCACTTCATCGAGGACATTGTCAGCTCAATCAAAAGTCAGCTCATAAGTAAATTGCAATAATACTTTAATTGTGTTTAGGGACAACAAAGTCCTCAGTTTAAGGATGAAGTCATTGGTTTGCGAGTGCACTGCCTCAACCGGAAGTACGGATGCCCACACATCTGTCCTTTCAAATACTTAAAAGTAAAATCTTGCCTTAAAACAACAATTAAAATCATTCCAACAAATTTTCATCTGCGCAGGAGCATTTAGCAGGATGTGAGCACACGAAGGAACAGGCACTTCCGGTGCTCATCCCCGAAGGACCCACTATCAAGGTATGTCCATACTAATCAATAGGTGATTTAAGGGAAAACTAATGTGGACAATTACAGATGTTGGATCGAATGTTTTCAGCTCAACTGCTGAATTTGAAAAACGATATGAACCGGAAGTTGGATGCAATGGAGAAGAGAAACGCCGAGAGAGATGAAAGTGCGCGGGAGTTGAGTCTAAAAGCGGATGAGATGCAGCGAGTGATGCTGCAAATAGAGAAGAGGCAGAAGGATGGAGAAGAGAAGGCGTTCAAACTCAATAAGAAAACTAAAAGATTAGAAAATGAAATTGACGATTTGCAAAGTAAAAAATGGAATATTAATAATTGAGAATATCTAAAAAAAAATTAAAATATTAATTAGAACAACCAATGAGAAGCAATTCGTTGGCTTTAGAAGGCCTTTCATTGGCTGTAGAGGAGAGCAAGACAAAGATAGTGAAATTAGAAGCAAAATCTGAATCTTATTTCGAGATGCTGGATACAAATAACCGGAAGAACTTCGAAGAGATCCAACGCTTAAAAAACGAAGTGGAAAAAGAGTTAAAAAAAGCACAAATTCAAACTCAAAGCGAAATAGGCAAATTAGAGCAGACGATAAACGACATGTCGTTGGAGCAGAAGAAGAAGTGGGCGGAGACTAAAGATGAGCTCATCGAAATAATTAAGAAGGAGCAAGATAAGAGAGAGGAAGTGACGTCAACGGTAAACACAATCTCTTCTCAATTAACTGCTTTAAATGCAAAAGTTACGTGGTTAGAAAAAGTTTTACAAAATCAGGTAACGTAAAATGAGATTTAAACAGTGTTAGTGGCCACTAATTTTATAAGTTGTGTTTTTAAAAGAGGTCAGAGGTAAACCAGAGCATTGCAACCATGGGTTTAACGTGGGATGAGAGTGTATTGGCTGAAGAAAAAAAGTGGGTAGAGAATGACAGGAAGTGGGCGGAAGTGGACGCTCGCATCAACAAAGTGATTTCGGATTTACAAAAAGCGTCCACCAGCGTTATTTCCAGCACAGTAAAAAAGGTAATTGCTATCTCCTCATCGAACTCCCGCAGCGCCTTTAGTGAAAGAAAAAAAACTAACTTTTGAGCTAAACTAAATGCATATAGCCTAAAGTTATCTAAAAACTAATCACTTCAAAAATGAGTTCCCTAAACTCTCTAGTTTCCTAAAATCTCTATAGGCCTATCAGGTTAGTTCACCTGTACGTAGAGAAGAGAAACCTTTTTTAAAAAATAATACCATAATTATTTAATTTCACACATTAACGTTAATGAGTTCTTCTGCTTTCAAATACGGTATGCTTTTAACAAATCCAAATATAACGCCATAAATCATAATAAACTCTATCCTTTTTGATATACATGTGCAGTCCAAAATATCGAGTGAGTGAATTAAAGATACACATTTCTAATAAAAAATAAAACCTTATGAAATTACTAGAAAATGAATGAAAATGAAGAAGAAGAAGAATTTAATAAACGGAAACAAACTCTTTCACTGGAGCAGCAAATCTACAATAGCATTATTAAACCGGAAGTGAGTAATATTTTGTTAGTAAAAAAAATTTCGTCTTAGTTAGTTGAAAGTTAATTTGCATTTTTTTTTTTTTTTTTTCGAATTTTGAGCTACGAGCATTTTCAAAAATTTTCATTTCATTGTAAATTTAAATCAAAATTTCATGTCTCCATAACCAAATATTACATTTTAAGGGAAATTAAATGTGAGGTATATTTTCAGGTTCACCATCTGCGAAGAGTGAGCGAATACTATAAAGAAGCCGCCGATTTCACTTGGATCGTCAGCCATATTAACGTCTTAACGAGCGGAAATCCCACGACGAAATTATTTTCCGGAAGTGCGCGAGAGTTGTTAAGTGAAGCATTCCGCTTGAAAGAATACCCGTTTACGGCTCAAATGAAGATGACCCGTTACGACGACGATCATAATAAAATCTGGTTTTGTATGTCTTTCAACGATAGAACAAGCGAGTCGATAGAAATTAAACCTTTGCCTAATATTTTCCTAACTTTGAAAGACCAAAGCAATAACAACAACGAACGCAAAAATATTATAAAATTGAGTTACACTTATAACTCTCTTAAAGAGAAATTCAAATATAACGACTTTTACCTCGTTGGTTTCGTTAACAAAAATATTCTACAATCCGCGCCATACAACGTAGGAGACAAAATAGAAATAGACATTCACGTAGAGACACCGGAAGTAGCCCAAATGGTGTATTCGCACGACGGGACATTAACCTGGGCCATCGATGACTGCCGGAAGAGGAAGCAGATGGAAGTGGACGGGTTAATAGAGTCTCACTTAAGTCCTTATTTCTATACGGGTCCTAATGGCTACCGGATGCAACTTAAAATCCGATTGAACGGATATGGCGACTTTGAACATAAAGGGCTAAGCGCACGCGTTGTTTTCTTGAGCGGTTTGTACGACGAACACCTCGATACTAAATTTAGTTACAAAAACGTAGTGACCATTTTCCATCCCCAACAACATGATAGAATCATCAGCAAAAGTGAGGAAAGCGTTTATGACAGATGGCACAGACATTCTTTTGACATGGGAAGTCACGCAGAGATTGAGGATTTTCTTTACAACGACACATTGTTCTACAAAGTGGCCATTGAAATCATTAAATCTCCTATAAAATAGTATTCCTCTAAGCATTGTTTATTATTCTATGAATAGATTAATTCAATTTAATTTATGCATACGTAAATAAAATATTTATCAAATTTGGCAACTTTGTCGTACCCATACGTTATGTTGAAATAAAAACGGACTTTTCGAAATCAATTAAATAATCGATCGTAATAATTTCTGACAAATACAATTTATTTAATTTTTTTTACCTTTGCAGATACATTAAAAACATTCAGCAAACAAATTTACTGAACTTTAATTTACAATGAAGATAAGTTTATGGCTTAGGTAAATTTTTATTTAGATAGTAAAAGATAGTTATATCGTAATAAAGTATGATCCGACATCAAAAAAAAAAAAAAAATGCCATGTGTAGAAACTGTACGTAGCAAACAATTTTTTAAAAAAAAAAATTAAAATAATAGTTGTCCAAATTAGTGAAATTGAACAAATATACACTGTATTACGTTCAACAACAACAAAAAAGTATTCGTATAAATCATACCGTAGGCCTACACTATGCATAAATACATTTTCAAAATTGTACGTTTATAATTTTTTTTTAAAAAAAAAAAAACATTTTCGTATTATTCGACATTCTGCCGGTCCGCTTATGTCGGATAAGCGAGACTATACTGTACATGTATCTTGTTATAACTCTTATTGATGCAAGTCGATTCATTTATTGTGATTTGATAAGCGTTTAAAGCGGTTGTTTCTTTTGAGCTACATTTTTTTAAATTGAAAAATGGGAGCGCTACGTCTAAAATAAGATAACAATATCTTTATCAGTTAAATAAAGGTGCGTTAAACACATTGAAAAATATGACACGTATCAAACTGATAATTGAAAATTTTTGCGTGAATAGTATTAGCCTACAAAATTTTAACTATTTATGATTCATCTCATTTTCTTTTTAAAGATTTGGGCTAAAAACAACAAGTTAGTCATCCTCGCTGTTCCCCTACCCACCTGAGTTAGGTCGGTGTGGATGGGACAGCAAAAACCGCACCAAATCAAATCAAATGTGAGTTTAAGATGGCCGTCCTCGAAATAGGTAATTGTTTTTCAACAAAAAATATTATTATTAAAATACAGAATTAACACTAGAACTTAAATTATTGCTTTATAGACCAGGATAATAATTATAATTACGACAACTTGGAATGGTTCGACGACGTACGCGCCTACCGCTGTACACGGTGCAAGAAATTTCTAGACGAACATCACATCGCCACTTGTGGGCACAAATTCTGCAATAAATGCAAAAAAGAAATACTGGCTGGCAGTCAAAGATGGAGATGTCCGAACTGTAGCCAGTATATAAGAAAAATAGTAAGTTCAAAACAAATTCTCATAAGCCGAAACAATATAATATGCTAGTTTGGGTGTTTAGGATCGACAAGATTCTAGATTTAAGGATACGTTAACGCATCTTCGAGTGCACTGCCCTAACCGAAAGTACGGCTGCGAACACATTTTCCCTGTTAAAGATATAAAAGTAAAATTTCGACTTAAAACAAGACTTTTTAATCATCGTAATACGTTTTAACCGCGTAGAACCATTTGGCCAAATGTGGGCGCACGAAAGAAAACGCCATTTCAGTGCCCTATCGCGAAGCCCTCACTGCCGAGGTAAGTCACTGCTAATGCTTAAGTGCTCTACTAGAACGAAAATAATGTGAATTATTAAAGATGTTGGAGCAAAAGTTTTCGGAGCAAATGTGGGACTTAAGACACGAAATTAAAGAGATAGCGGAGAGGATGGATGAATTTGACAAGAGAATCGTTGATAAGGTCAGTAGAGTCATGACATCGAAAAAGACAAAACATAAAAGGCTTTCTTATAAAAGTTATTCACGTAATATAGCACATGAAAAATTCCTATTTAAAGTCCCTATTTGAGTATAGTTAACTTGTATAGGGCGTTCGTTGGATGACGTTAGTTTTAAAACATGAATAAAATTATCAGTCGAATTTTCATAAAAATGAAATATTTTTTTTTAAATTTACATTAACACCTCTCATTTAATAATAAAAAACAAATTTTTAGAATATGACCTCTACAACTGAGTCGGCACGTGTTAATGCGCTCAAAGAACTTTTCATTACTTCTATATGGTAGGTGCCAGCACGTGCCGAGATGCGGTCGGCAAGTGCAGCCTGGAAGTCCGAAAAAGCTTTAGCCGGGAAAGTAAGCACGTTTACCCGTGCCGACTCAGTTGTAGAGGTCATATTCTAAAAATTTCTAAAAATTTGGAGGTGTTAATTAATGTAAAACTTAAAAAAAATAATGCTTTTGCAAAAAAATTCGACTAATTTATTCATGTTAGGAACACCCTATAGTATAGATTAGACTATTTTTAAGAACATTAAACCTGCATTATTATACAAATAATGTCATAAAACGCTCTTAATACATGTCGTTATAACCTTTTTAACGTAGTTTCCAATACACATGCGCAGTTCAAAATAGCGCGTACTTAAACTAACGTACAAATTCCTAATAAAAAAAAACCTTATAAAATTATTAGAAAGTGAATGAAACTGAAGAAGAATTAAACAAACGGAAACATACTCTTTCGTTGGAGCAACAAGTCTACTATAGTATCATAAAACCGGAAGTGAGTAATATTTTGTTTTTCTTAAAAACTTCGCCTTAGTTAAAAAAGCATGTTATACAGGGTAAGGCGCGCAAAACTTTCTTGTTTA
Organism: Polydesmus angustus; assembly: GCA_034698085.1. Classification (NCBI taxonomy): domain Eukaryota; kingdom Metazoa; phylum Arthropoda; class Diplopoda; order Polydesmida; family Polydesmidae; genus Polydesmus; species Polydesmus angustus. The sequence goes on along the minus strand of JAQGAY010000578.1, from coordinate 169 downwards.
GAATGTTAAAACAAATATTTTTGCTGATAACCAAAATTTATCTCAACACCACCGTATATAAATCTATATATATAAAAATTGAGACGTCGTATGCGTATGTCATGGCTAAACTGGAAAACTACTCGGCCGATTGACCTCAAATTTTTACACAACCTTCGGTTCCACTCGG